>VZTF01000165.1:3002844-3105484 GCA_013397755.1 Cnemophilus loriae
GGAAAAAAAAAAAAAAGAAAAAAAAAGGTTATGTGCTCATTTTCCTCCTGTCACGCATGGTTGTTTTACTGATTTCAGCATTAACTTTTTTTGATACTTCCTGTCACTGGAAGACCTCTCACTCTCTCTCCTCACAAGAACAACATACGTTTTCAGTTTAGGTTATGTTCCCAGCAGATGTTGCAGGACATGAAGGTCTTGCTTTCTCTTTCATTAAATAGGCACTTGTAATACATTTTATTGTCTTGGATGGAAAACGGCATGTATCGCAATATTCAGGAATCAGTCAATGGGATTTCATAATCTCTATCTTAAAAAAAATATAATGAGTTAACAAGAAAGAATAAAAATCAAGGTCTGTGTTACATCTCCCTGAAGACCATTTATAAGCATCCTCCAAAGGGTGCTATGGAAGGTAAGGTTTAGTATCCCAGAGGAACTCCCCAGCTCTAATGCACACACTCATCTTAAGAATCACGTCTTGTTTTCTTCATAATATTTTATATGAAAATTCCGAGTGCATACCAGTGCCTTTGGTTCTCCACGTGGACCTTCCGGCTATGCCGTGTGCATACAGCTTCATCTAAATTTAGACCTGTTAACACAAACCCTCCTGTTCTCGAGGCATGACACCAACAGCTCACGTGGAGCCTGAGGTATGGGTTAAAGTGTCATGTCAAGTTATGCTATCCTCGACTGCTTGCTGCTGGCCGGTGGCCTGGCCAAGGCCACATCACACATGTCTTCCTTGCAGCGGGAAGAATGGTTTAAAATGGATCAGAGCACCAAAAAACCTCAGTGCTTTGAACTTACCTGAGAAAGATGGACCAGAACAAGTAAGCTCTTGCTTCATTAACTGTCACCCAAGAGCAAGGCTTGAAAGGAAAGGAATAAGGCAGGCTGCATTGAAAAATAACAGACAATGAAATCTAATCAGAAACTCAGTATAGCAGAAAATGGTATATTACAGTCCCCAAAGATTTTTTCAAAAACCTTTAAGCTTATGCACACTAGGAAATTGCTTTTGGTAGTCTGCAAGATGTTCACAGTGTCACAGAACCATCTGTTATCCGACTTCACAAATACCTACTGCTAAACACACACATATATTTGTGCGTGTATGTGTACGCATCTTTGTGTGTATACTTTACATACACTCATATTTACTTATTCCATCCTTTGTGTCGAAACTAGGAACAAAATGAGGTTATACCCTACGGCAAAACATACACAAACATAATGTGGAATCACCAGAGCTGCCAAAAAATCCCTGCTGTAGAGAGGACAGCAAACCACAACTTTCATACAGAATGCTTGTTTCCAATATAGTTAGATTTTATCATTCCATTGTTTCTTCCTGTATTATGGAAGCAATTGTTTTTTACTAAAGCGTAGATATGTCAGAGCCAGAAGCAACGGTCCATCTAAACCTGCATTTGTGACATTTAGTAATACAGACATGATACAATATACTGATATCTCAGCATCTATTCCCAACCACATAAATCCAGCCAGTGGCTGTGTCTCAGGTTTCCTCATTTTCCATAAATTTGTCTATCTTCTCTTGAGCTGATATGCAGTGCTTTTTAATGCTGACTTTGGAAATTGCTCCATAATTTAAAAACTCTTTGTGTAACAGAAATCCAGCTTGAGTTATAACTGAGGTTGGTTGTTTCCACCTGGTGTATTCAGTTTCCTGATCACACACACTAACTTTCCACTTGCGCATTTCTGTAAGCACTTGCAGAAGGCATTTACTGCTTGAGGTGGCTGCTGGCACCCTGGGACCAACAAGGAGAGATCAGAAGCAATTTTTCACAGCATTTACCGCCTCCTGGCCATAGGCTGCTGGATCTGGGTGCTGGCCCCACAGTGGCTCAGTGCAGGGTGGATCCTTCCTTCCTGGCTGCTCCTGGCTCCCAGCAAGCAGCAGCAGGGCTCAGCAGCTCGTCCCTCAAACCCCTCGAATCACTCCCCAGTGATCTGCCTCCCTCCACATGGATTTATTTCTGACCCAGGACCTTTCCAAGTGAGGGAAACTCAACAAGGGTCACACTGAACTCTGGTCAGTCGATGAAATGGTCTCGTTTTGAGTGGGCATTTGCCACCTCGGCCGGGGCAGCTGCTTGCCCAGCATCTGTGCCCCATGGGGCACATTGTGGCCCTGCTCCACAAGCCAGAGGCATGTAATGTCCAGATGACTACAACTGAAGGGATATCCCAGTTATTTTCCATTTCAGCAAGAAGCAGACATTTTCTCAAATCCCAGGGAAGTCCTGGTGCTTGGCTAGCAGTACCATAAGCTCCTGAGCCATGCACGCACCAGCAGCCAGTGGTATCCCCGTGGAGTCGGGAACATTGGGGAATTCAGCCACTGGGACTCTAGGCCCAGCAACCCTCAGCTTGGACTTGTTTTCCTTCCTGCAAATAACGTGTTTAGTTTTGTTTTATTTTCATAACTAATCACAGCAAAACCAAGCCTGAAAACCCTCCTAGCAGCGTGACAAGCTCTCTCCACACCACTCCCAGTGCCTGGCTGTGACAATCCCCATCCTGCTGGCATGGCAGCAGGGCTGCCCAATGCCCGTTCCAGTGAGCACATGGCCAGCAGCGGAAGATGGACCCTGCCCACACGGCCTGCCTGCACACCGAGGGACACCGCCCAGGAGGAGGGGGTGGGTGGGCTTCTCCTTCATGGCACTGGAGGGCACTGAGACCAAAACAAAACCTGGTCCAGCAGGAGCGGCCCCAGCCTTCAGCACTGCAGACCCATGAGCACCTCAGGCAGAAAAGGAGCTGAGGAGCAGAGCTAGGATGTGCAATGGGAGATGATATTTCAATAATCTGTCAGAAATACTGCTTACAAATGTTGCCTTGTAAAAAGTGATCAATGTGCAGACTGAAATTTTCCTACTCCCGGGATACCTTTTTTTTTCTTTTAAGATTGAAATTTTTCCTTCTTCTGTATATGCCAGTTGTTTGTAGCCTAGGAACTAGCATTCTGACATTTCTCTAAGCCTTTTCAGGCTGCATGTTGCTGTGCACAGTGATCCCTCTAACTTTTTCTTTATGCTCCTGACACTTCTTGGCCCTGACACTCAGCCTGGCCTCTGCACGTTTAAACAGTAGGACAAAGCTGGGCTGCAGGAGCCCAGACGAGGCAGACAGCCCTGAGGAGCACAGCGGGATGGCAAGGAAAGCAGCTGAGAGACTCCGGAATGCACCAGCGAGTGGGAGCTGCCATATCGGGGTGAGGAGAAGCAACCATGGCTGCAAGGGTGGCCATCCTTGCTTCCCCATGCCTGGGAAAGAACCTCCAGGAGGGCAGCCCACCACAGGGATGGGGAAGTGGAAAGGCAAAAGGTTATCCTGAGGATACAGCGGCTCCTTGCAGGCAGAAAATCTGAATTGAGCATATAAACATCCCACGCTTCCCGGCATGGTTTTCAATTAAAATAAACCCATTCCGTAACATCGCCAGAGAATGGTTCACTGAGAAATTTATAGTCTGAAGTATAAAGGAACTCAATCACTATTACTCTGTGAATATTTATTAAGAATATAAAAATGAAATTAAAATTGCCAGATTAGAGAGATTTGATGTCCTTTGTGGACACACTTTTATTTTCAGGACAAAGTTGCTTTACTTCCAAGAAGTCTGATGAATTCATAGATGGGAACTCACTAAAATCATCCACCATGGTATTGTATAGCACTCATTTTGCTTGCTGTTAAGTGATATTTTGTAGTTCCTCTGTTACCTCAAGAGATTGAGTTGATTGGCCTGGGTTAAGCCAAAAAACCAAAACTAGAAAACCACAAAATATTGTAACATATATCCAAAATCATAAATCTGTAATCAGCAAAGCACAGAACCTCTGTTAACATCTTCTTCACGTAAAACAAGTATTTTTTGAGGCATGCAAATAAAGAGAGTTAATGAGACCAATTTTAAAAAGTAGCTTTTGCAAGCCCAAGAGTTTCGGATTACTTAGTATGCAGATTGCTGAAAGCTGGGCTGCTCTCAGGAATCCCTTAACTTTTTGACGGTTCAGTGCCGCACATTTACATCCCTGTGAGCTGTGTTGGTCCTGCCCGGGAGAGCCAGGCTTTCCAAGAGACTAGTTTTCCATGAGCTGGTCCCTACAGCTTTTTAGCACAGTTTCTCACTGCACGTATAACTTGATCAATAAAATAAATTGGCACACCAATGCCGAAATCCCCATGTGCTTCTTTCTCCTGAGAAATTCAACTGCTCAATAAAAATGGACAACAGGAAAAAAGCTCTATCACGTGCATTACCTTGTATGAAAAACCACCAATGTTTGGTCTTGATTTAGGTTGTTTCTTAATACTGCCACAAGATGTTAGCACCGTGAGATTTTGTTATTATTATTCCTGCTTTCATTTCTAAGCTGCTGCATCTTCCACCTTATTCTAGGCACATCCTGTGCTCTTGCCCTAGGGTACAAAACACCACCTCTTTCCTGGTCTTTTAGCAATTATCAATGAACATATAGTAACTATGAAATAATTAACCTGTAGATCAATCTCTTCTCACAAGTACACGACCAAGTCAACTGCTAAACTCAGTAATATGTGCAGTTTTCAAGAGATAAATATGTCTCCCTGTGTGACATATACTTGAAAAATATCCAGCGTGTCTGAAAAAAGCTACTTTCTAGATGCTTCCATATGAATTCAAATTTTACCTTTAGATCTCAGTTTTTCAGTTTTCTGCCACACATACTTTCACCCTGACAGTTAAACAGCATCTAACACCACCATAGTCTTGAAAGAAAAGTCCTTGTTGATACTTCTATCACTGTAAAATCCACTCATGCTGAGTGAATTAATTACTTACTAAGCTGACAGTTTTTAAGACAGCGCAAGATAAAACCAGCCAAAAAGAAAGCCAAATATAAAATTCCAAATAGAACCACAATGTCTGTTGAAATGTTAAAATAAGAATGGGATAATGTTTGCAGTGTTGAACGTTGGTCCTTGGATGAGTTTTTAGTATCACATTTCAAAACACATTGCTCATACAGCTTTCTTGCAATGCTTTTCAACATGCATATCAGCCAGTCCCAATAGTCTAAAACCTCTCAGGCCAGCTCTGGAAACTATTTAGCACCTGAATCCCATTAATTTCTACATAAACATCTCAGTTTCTTAATCATAACGGAAAACTATACTCATCTACCTCTCAGGATTTATTTAATAAATTTTACATAATATTCCTAAAGTCCTTTAGATACCACTCTCTGGGTGAGAGGAGAGCCCAAAGATATCCTAAGCAGATCAAAGTGAAATAAAAAATTAAGTGAGATCAGCAGCGACAAGATGAGCTTTGCTTTGGCTCCTGGAGATGAAGGCAGATAGGTAGATAGACAGATAGATAGACAGACAGCATGTAAACACACTACTGAAACCCTCAAATTACAATATTACAGTCCATAACTTGCAAACTCCAGATAACAGCATTTGCAGTATCCATACTGAAAGAAACTCAAAACTATTCCTAATTCATGGCATTGAGTTTTTCCTCTACTGTCACTTATATAAAATTATTTCCATTATTCACTAGAAGAGATAAATAGCGAAATTCAGAAATTCATACCAGAAGTTATATTTGTGGAAATACGGCCTAATTTTTGAAGAAACAACTTTGTGCCATGTCACTTGTTCAACACAGATGGCCTCATAAACCTCTCAGCAATGTATAAAACCCAGGGTTATATTTGACAGGCCCCAGGACCTGCATTTCACACAGATGACTGAGTGCTGCAGCAGAGAACCAGAAGCCATTTGTGCCTAGTGGTGGGATGCGAGCTGAATGGGCCCATCACCTGCACGCTGTGCAAGGTGAGACCAAAACGGGGAGTGACCAAGAGCTGCTGTCCCCACCAATGCTCTGCACCACGTTGCACTGCCAATGGCAAGCTGCAGATCCACGAACTCCTAGATTTCCTAAATCAATTTTTGGCCATGTGTTCACTCCCAAGACTGAGTGGTGATGCTAAAACAAAAGCCCAGGGAAGCAGCATGCTACACAGAGGAGCCTGAATTTATACACCCTGCCCTTTCTGGCTCCACAAACATTCATAGGCAGCCCTTTTCTGTTATTAATATACATGGTAAGAACATCAGGCTTCACGTGACACATTCTCATTTACTATCATTTTACAAGAGACACTTGTTTCCTTAAGTCAATATATCTACAGCTGAAATACTCCCATTTATCCTACTTACCCCTACTCCCTTCTTCTCCCACGTTTCAAATCTGCCTGAGGTTTAATTACTGGAAAACCTCTGAAATAATACAGATTCCAGAAACTAAGGGATGCCTTGTCCCAGGTCCACCTTGTGCTTGCTCAGGGTTGCTGCCCATTCTGGGCACAGCTGACATACAACAAGACCACACACCTGTCTTGTCTCCTCTGCCCTGCTGGTGCTTCTTGCTGGACTCAGGTGCTGAGGAGGAAGAATCCACCAGGCTCCAAAGCAGAGTGGCACAGCTGGAAGGAGGAAGTCTGGGAGGGAATATTTCACACAAGTAGCCTGCAGAAAGAGCGTGGCAGGGAAGTAAAGCCAGGAAATTATGCACAGAAATCTCCGTTCAAAACACGATATTAAGGTTTCTCTGAAAACACTGCTGAAGAAACCCAGAATTAAAATCATCCATGCTGTTTAATTTTAGCCCTTGTAAGTACATCTTTCAGGGACATATGGGCCCTGAATGCCATTACCACACAGTACATTTTTCTGTGTCTCAACACACAGGGTGGATTGCACTACCTAATGAGCAGTGGCAGCAAAATATCTTGATCTCCACTGTCTACAGCATCGCCAGCCTTCTGCATCTGAGTAAGGAGAAGCAAAGAGTGGTTTGAATAGGCTGTCAGAGCTCTCTGGGGATATGGACATGTTGATTGCAAGTGATCTCCCCAGGCATCTGATGGCAGCAGAGAAATCGTGAACTCAGAAAACTCACTGTTTTGAAGATCCTTAAGGCAGTTGTGGGTCTCTCTCACAGCCTTGGCTCAACAATGCTGTACACTTCAGCTTGTTTTCATCCAGGTCTGTCTCTTCCCCCTCCTCGGCCAGGCCCCCCCAAGCCTCCCCAAGCCAGCAGTGCTGGGTGTAGATCTAAGAGTCCTGAGGAACATCAGCATGGCTCCAAACCCAACCTGCACTGGAGACCTAACCCACCCTACTCAAATCTCCTCCCTGTCCATCCTACCCTTCCTTGTGTTCTCTCTGCCATGGCATTTCCGACCTCACCCTCCTCCTATTCAGTCTTTGTTCTCCTGGATCACCTCCTTGCCCCAGAGTTTCCAGTTCCCTCATTCACTGGTAGTGGGTGGATGTGTGGCTGTCTGTGTGCTGTCATGCCTGAAGACTTCTTGAAGAACCGAGGAAGGACAAGAAACACCAGGACACACATTTCCATTGAAGCCATGAGCATATGAACTATGCAGAGACCATGTTTCACTGTTACTTTGGTGGCCACAGTATTATATACCAAGTTTTGCTCTTCCAACTGGTCTCCTTTTTCTTATTCATCTGGAAAATGCTCTCATGCTGATGGCCACATAAGAGATAGCAGATAACTAGACAACTGGGTGGAGATTCAGTGTGGGATCCTAGGGATGCTCCAGAGGGCTTTGTGAGTTCAGAGTTGTGAATGCCATAAATGCTGTCACAAGTGGTTCAATGACACATATTCCAAATAGTCAAAAAACAATTTCCCCACAGCGACTCGTGAATCATTCTGTAGCCATAGCCACGCTAGGCAGAAGAGTACTCTTAGAAGGCTGTACCAGCCTTGGTAGGAGTGACATTTTTTGGATGACATTTTCAGGGGTCCGTAGCTTAGAGAAGGTACCAGCAGTCTTCACCTTTTTTTACCCATGATTTTCCCTATTGCCTGTTTCTTTGCACACTGGAGACTGTCTGAGGCACACACTTCCATCTGCTAATTTTTAAGCACTCTTGGTTTTGAGACATCTTTCTTCTATTTCAATCAGTAGACACTTTACTTGAAACCCCTATCTGGCTGCTAACATAACTTGAAAAGGAAATTGGGTATCTGCAGTGTGGAAGGTTTTGGGTTACTTTCCTCTCAGTGATTATCAGGCCCTTTCACATTTGCCCATGGTGCCATTAAAATGCTTATAAATGCCCCTCCTCATCCCTGAATTGCTTTGCCTTGCCCAGTTTTAACTCATCCTGGCTTTTAACTCTCATCTTTTCCTGCTAGCAGTAACTTAGATTATGTTCTTGTGCAGCTGCCACCTCTGGTTTGCATTTCCAGAGTTCATTTGTTAACCTCAGATTTTTTGAGTAGTCCCTTGTGAAGTTACATTGTTTTTTTACTTGTTCTCTGCATATCTTCTTTTAGAGGAATTTTAATCTGTTGCATCCTAAATTCAGATTTCTTAATATAATTCTCCAGCTTGTTTGCACACCCTTGGATCTGAGGTACTTCTTCTCATCATATCCAGGCTACTAAGATCCTGATCTAACTAGGCAGTTAAGGATGTACTTAATTTAAAGAACATGTATAATCCAATCCCTGCTCAACAGAACACAAATACCAATGGCTGTTCCAATGGGACAAAAGCATGTGCTGAAAGTTTCTGTAAATTTGCAAAACGTCTGTTCTTGAAATCTAAGCCTTCAGTACTACTGCAGCACCTTCTGGCTCCTAAACATTTTTTCTCAACTAAACAAAAGGAGATTTGCAATACTCTGTTGTTTTCATCTTTTCGTTATCATAGAACTTGTTACCTTCTGGGTTTTTAGGTCACTGCAGTTTTTCACATCCTTTAAAGAAAAGCAACAGCATGTTTTACCATACCGGGATGACATGTCACCATGCTCTTGAAAGGCAAGAGATCCCTTATTCAGAGTAAGCAAAATGAAGCAGACTTTTTAGACCTACAATTTCTGACCAGGAGGATTTGCATTTGGGGAAGAATCTGAAGAAATCAGCTGCGAAGGCTCAAGCTTACATGTCTTCCTCTAGGGCTCAGGCTGAGAGGCTGCACAAAGCCCATATGTTGTCAGGCCAGGCTTCAGCTCAGCTCTCTGTTCAGGTGATTTCTTTCCTTCTTGCAGAAAGTGACACCTCCCATGCACACAGAATGTGTTTCCATGAGATGAAGGAATGGAGAAAGGCTTCCCATTGCCATCTCCCTGGAGTAATATGTCCGTTTCTTGCCACGAACCCTCCTGGAAGAGCAAAGTTATGGTTCAGTAGTATAGTACTGTCCTGGTGATTATTCTGTTTGTCCGTTTTCACTCAAACTTCTAAAAATATTCATTTTTGCTGATAACCAAACGCAAATTGAAAAGAAATGGAAAGGAAGTGACATGACCGAGCAGCAAGTCTTCTTTTTACCAGTCAGCTTTGCATTTTGAATTAAAGATATTATAAAGATAATGCTTTAAAACTTTGCACCTTGAGACAATCAAGCAACATTCCTGCAGTCAAGCAGTTGCAGTGCTTACAGCTTCACTCACTGTCTCTTAAGAAAAAAGTTGTTTCACTTCCTGGCTAAACTGTTGACTTGGAGTAAAACATGATTTCCAGGCAAAAGGCAAAACAGAGCACAGACCTGTTTGATTCCTGGCTTGGTGTCCTGTCGTTGGCTTACACAACATTTCAGTTGAAATTATTTTGTCTTTTCTTTCTCTTTTTTCTTTTCTTTTTTTTTGTGTAGGTTTTCCTCATGTTTCAGTATTATCTGTTAAAAATGCTGTGCAGCTTGATACTATCACCAACACCCCAACAGCACTTTAGCACTTTATCACTTACTCCCTTTCAAGCAGAAAAGGAATTTTTCTTGGTGTTAATGGAAGTGCAGTCAAGGGCTGTGTGGGACCCCTCTGAGAAGAGAAGAACATACTATGCATTTAGTTTAAATCAGGTTTGGAGCTTTTTCAATACAAAAATAAAAGGCTTTATTAACATAGGAAATGATTCAGAAGAATCTCCAGGCTACAAAGCAGGGTAATATCCCTCAGATGGTACAATTACCCAGACAACTGCAAAAGCTTCCAATTATACAAACAAGGCACAGCACTGCAAAGCTGATAGCAGTGTGGAAAGTTACAGAAAGGTATTCGGCAAATTCTTCTAGGGAATAAAGGGCGAGCATGTTGCAATCAGCAGCCAAACTTGGATAACATGATATTTAACGTATTAAAGATGTTTAACATTTCTTCATAACAAAATAGAGCAGTCATAAATCACAAACTACTGATTCCTTTGGGTATCACAATTCTACACGTTTGAAGACAAAGAATATATCAAGTTTCCTTCTCATTATAATCTCCATGTAGTAACCTTGAGGTTGGAGAGAGAGGTGAGAGTTTGTGGAAATATGCCTTCAATGAGGGAGAGGCAATTATGCTTTGGATTGCTTGAATTTTTTAAGGGAAGAGTCTGCTGCCTGAATAACTGCAAGCATTTTGCCTCATAGGGATGAAATAACAGAAAAATTGGTATTATATTAAGTAATCTGAATATTATTTTGTAACCGAGACTGACCTTTAAATTTATCCACTTTCCCTATCAAATGCTCTCTTCCAAAAACTAATTACTGAGTCATTCTTTTCCGGTCTCTCGTAAGTACTGTTTCTTTCCATCTTCAGAGGTTTTTGCGTTTGCACGAACTATTCCTGTTTCTTCACAATAAGGCAATTTAGTTACTAAAAAAACCCCAAACAAACACAGAAGGGACACTTCAAAGTAGCCAGACATCATGTGTCAGAGGAGAATTAGAGAATTCTAGTAACTGTCTGGGCATTTATTTGCAATCATTTACCTGATAATTTCAAAGTACTTTTGAGCCATTAAAACTTTACAACATCCCACAAAGTTGGTGGTTTTAACCTTCTTTCACAGACAGTAAAAATGATAAAGAAATAGCTTAGCCCCCGTGCTGTAGGTCATATGGATAGTAACAGAGAGGTGCTATAAACAAGGTGACAAGGCTACAATGTTCCAGCCATTAGCCAACACCATCTCCTTCTGGAATGAGCAGTCAGTAACGGGACTGTCTGTGGGGAATGGGGAAATCACTGCAACTTCTTGAAAATTACTATTACACAAGGCAGCCTTCCCTAAAAACTGCAGAGCCAAAGGTGAATTCTGCATCTCGTTGTGTATATTTGTACATTAAAATAAAACCAGTCAGGTGCTTAGATGGTGCTCTAAACAGTAGAGGGGGACACATGAAGTGAAGAGCCTGCCTCTTGGCATCTGCATCTCCCAGGAGCTGTGGGGGTACAAAAAGCCCACATGTGCAGCAGGATCAACAGGAGCACCAGGACACTGGGTGGGAAGGAAGGCTGCACCGCGTGAAGGCACATGAGCAAGTTTTTGTGGGCTGCTCCATCTGGGGCCCACAGCCTGCAGCATTGTTTGCTGGGCGAGGCTGCCACCAGTGCCCAGGGGGGGCAGCTCAGGGGTGGGAACACTGCTGTACCTGTGCTGTACGTGTGCTGTACCTGTGCTGTACGCGTGCTGTACCTGTGCTGCACGTAGAGCCACTCTGCCCATCTAGTCCACTGCCACACGGGAGGGTTCCTGCGAATACAACTCACAGACTGGACCAGAGGGCATGGCATGAAGCTGCGTCAGGGGAGGTTTGTGTTGGGTACTAGGAGAAGGTTTCACAGCCACAGGGTGGTTGGGCACGGGAACAGGCTCCACAGAGGAGTGGTCACAGCTCCAAGCCTGACAGAGTTCACAAAGTGTTTGGACAACACTCTCAAGCACATGGTGTGACTCTTGGGGATGGTTCTGTGCAGGGCCAGGAGCTGGACTTGATGATCCTTATGGGTCCTTTCCAACCCAGGGGCTTCTATGATTGTGTGACTAGTTCTGAAGTTTCAGCCCTATGCAGAGAGCCTCTCCAAGCAGATTGCATCCAGCACTCGGGATGTATGGAGCTGAGATCATTACAGCGCCGTGACGACCACAGCAAACGTTGAAAGGAGTCCAGACCATTATTGCATAAGACTTGAGCGCTTTCCTGGCAGTGACTGCAAAGAATATGAAAATGTTGAAACTGAATTTATCCTCAGTTTCAACATCATCTCTCAGAAAGAGTCAAACAGCAATGGAATTTCAAGGGGGAAAAGCTCCTATAAAGCTAAAGGCTTTTCACTCTCCCTCTGTCAGCAGATGATTAATTCGTGGTGCTGGAGGTCCATCTGAGTGACTTAGAATGGAGTTCTGGAAGTTGCAAAGAAGCAAGAGAGGTTCTGACCACGGCTTAATCATTCTATTCTCAGCCCTTGCTCTGTCCAAAGCTCTGCTGAATAGAAGCCAGCAAGAATTTTTCCTTGAAAAAGGCAAAGGAAAACGTCAAGATAATCTTGGTTTGCAATTTGGGATTTCACATTAAGAAGAAACTAAAGCAAGACAGATTAAAAGTAGTATTATTTTTTTCTCAAAGTCAGATGCCTGATGTTCGGCACCTAAACCTTTTTTTAAAAAATTTGTATGTCTACTCCCAAAGCCAGTAAAAATTGGCTGATTGGACCCTCTGAAATATATGCCACACAGGCTGACTCATTAATTTGGAATTGTAGGTTAATTAGAGCGACCCAAGTTCAAAAACTTTCTCTAAGTGATTCACCCGTGATTACAGAAAAAAGCAAGTCCTACATCCCCTCTCTCCCTATTTCTAAGTCTAAACACAGGAGAATGCAAATCTGTACTTCTCCCAACAGCAATCTGCACCACTTCTGGAAATACATTCCCCAACCCAACACTAACTTGTTGTAGTCACTGCAAAGTCGATCTTAACAATCTACCTCAAAAAATCCTCCACTGCTATAGCTGAGAATAGAGACAGGAAAATATTTAATGCTTTATAATCATTCTATTTAACTTTTAAAAGTACTAACTAGATGATACAAATTCAGCATGTGTGCATATAGATAAGATTATTGTATTTTTTTAATACTGAAGTATTTTTACCAGTGTTTATTAAGCTACCCTCCAAACATCTAGAAATTTTAATTTTTAAAAAATCTGGTTTTTTAGCAAGCGGTAGAATAGCCAAAACTTTTTTGTCAATCAAAACATTCCCAAACACAGCTTTCATTTTTCCCAAAATTTCATAAATATTTTTTTTAATTCCTTGTTATTCTTTTTCCCAAAATGGAAATTTTGGCTCAAGAGTTGTCATGCTGCCCTTAGAGACAGAAAGTCCTGTTCCTGATGTAGATATTCAACAGTGTTTATATGCATTAACCATTATCTTTCTGCATTGCCCTTCATACAGTCCATACCTTTGACTTCTGCAGAAGAAAAATCAAGTGTCCCCCAGAACAAATTGCCTGCTCCACCTCCAACTGCTGGAGTAACTCCAGCCAACTTACAGTCTTTACACGAAAATCGGTTGACATGCTATGAGAAACAGTAGCTTGGGATCACCTAATTAAAGACTGTTTAACAAAGCAAGCAACTTTTACTCAGCATAGGATGAGGATGGATTAGGCATAGGATAAGATGACATTAGGATGTCTCGTCAAAGGAATATGTACCGAGGTGTTAACTTGCTTCACCTTGCCCTTTCCCTTGCTGCATTTTGTCCAGCTGCTCACACAACATCCGGAAGGTCCATCTGGTTTTGCCGAGATATTATTTCAAACCTTCTTTCAGCAGGCAACGACGCCCAGCTGGTTTCCTCAGCCTGCCCTTTAGCATGCTGTGACTTCTGGTGACAAAGTTATCAATGGCACAATTAAACAGGAACACTTTCCAGATGCTACAGGAGGAATGCCAGGGCTCTCTTCCTCCAGCTCAACCCTTACCCTTTCAGGTGGCGGCTCTGTGGCGTCTTCTTTAAACTGTTCCCTACCACTTGAGAGTCTGCCTACAAATTCCCATCTCCCTCAGGTTATTTCAGACTCCTGCACAGCTCAGTGGCACTCAGGCCCTGCTAGACTGAATCTCTATGCTTCACTTCCTCTGAGGAGGAATTACCTTGTAAAAGAGAAATATCATCTAACATGGTACAATTCACCTTTGAAAAACTCCTGTTGCTTTTAATTTTCACATTCCCCACTTGCCTTTCTATCTTTGCTTTCTATTGTTTCAAATCTCTGCACACTACTGACGTGACACTAACGAGCTGCCCAGATTATTTTTCCCTTTCTGTAACAGAGGGTGCTACAGGCATTATCCCCCAACCATAAAGTGCTGCCTTGGAGTTCATAGGTTATTAAAAACCCTTTCTACCAGACTTGCAATTTCCTCTGCCATATCTGGGACTATTATGAGATGGACATTATCCAGCTACTCTTCAATTGCAGACACACTCATTTGCACTTCCACAGTTACTCCTGACTACCTTTGTTCCCATAGTCTGCCTTACAAAATATAGTCTCATTATCAAACAAAAGCAAAGTATTCTTTAGTCTGAGATAATACTTACACTAGTTTTACCTTCAGTCCCTCCTTATTTGACTATTGAGAAGAGGGGATTTTTTCGGACCCTGCTTCTAATCGGGCAAAATATATTAAGTTTGGAAATGGTCTTGTCTCCAGTTACAGACCTCAACAAAAGGTTCAGATAAGCCACTGTTAGCATTGAGTTATGTGACAGAAAGGTCCTAATACTTAGAAATAATCAAATTTGAAGATTCTTTGTCCTGGAATTGCACTGGCTGATATGCCAGTTATCATCTAAAAAACCCACTTGGTCCGAAAGAGAGAAGAAAACCATTTCAACACAGATTTCAGCTTTCAACATATTTGTCATTTTGACTATCTATGTCAGCAAACACTGCCCAGAAAAAGTTTCAATTACTACCTTACCTTACATGCTGCAACACCCCAGAAGAGCTCCATCCAAGTAGAACAGCCCTGTCTGGGTCTGACGTGCCTGGGCCAAAACCTTTGTTTCTGCAGAGCACTCGCTCATCTTCCAGATCGCCCAGAGCACACCCTACACTTCCTGCCCACCCATCATCCAGCAGACAAAACTAGTGCTCACAGCAAATATAAAAAAAATAGGGGGATTTTGTATTCATTAAATCCCCAAAACCTCTCTTTCAAGTCCTCTGGCTTCAATGTGGACAGATGATCTTCCTTTCTCTGTATCAAGCTCCTTCCATCTTCACCACGCCAAAACCCCAGATCAAGCCTCATTTAAGCTATATACAAGGAGCAATTTCAATCCACTTAATATGTGTAATCAAATCGCTCACTGCTCGATATATTGCAGAGTTTGGGAATGTTTATGAAGCTGCCACAAAACTTTCAGTGCACTGTAAAGCTCTGCTTTGAACTGCCAAAGAAACTGGAGGTTCTTGCCATAAAATTGAGGTCCAGTGTGTCACAGAGCGCACACTGTTTTGTCTAATTTGAACCTGGAAACAATTTCTATGTTTTTTTCAGAGCTCATGAGTAACCACTGAGCAACTAAATTCATGCTTCCATGTTAGTACTGAAAAAGATTTTCACAGTGGGTTTGGCCTTCTAAGAACCTTCTACCCCACAATGCCATCTCCTCTCATAATATCCACATTAAAGAACAGCTGAAATGCAGAATGCTTTTTTCCCCTCACATCAAACTTCCAAGAGAACTCTTTTAGCTTCTATAGGGATTTTATGAAAGACTGAAGGAACATGACATCCCAATACAATCTCTGTATCATATTGGTCAAAATGGTGTATTTTTAGCCAGTGTCCGTAATGTTTTATATTTCAGTTAAACAGCATGCTTGTGAACTATATTCCCATGAGAGATGCTTCACCTGACAGTAGCATGGTGGTGCTCCCAGGTGCTACATGCTGAAGTAGAGCTGGCAGCACATCTTTGCTTAGGGATGCCCTGGTACAAGGCATTCAGGAATGCTCCTGGGCTTCTGAGGGCTTTAACAATGCAGGCACATGAGAAATGCCCTCTGGGGCCAGACCAGTCATCCACCCAGTCCTGCAATCTGTCTGTGACAATGGCTATATTGTAAACAAGTGTGTACAAATACAAATGCAGTAATATATCTGGCAGAGCTTACTCAATTCCTGTTGTTGTAATCATTGCAACAGAGCACTCATTTTGGATTGGTAATGTACACATTTACATTGTGTTCTGTCCAATCCTAATGACCAAACAAAATAAACTTGGTCAGTTTAATCCCTTAAACTATCTTCAAAGAGTCTTTCTGATTACAAACAATTAGCAGCAGCACCTCTTCATGAGGAGAAAGGGAGAGAAACATTAAATGAACATACAAACCCCGAGGGTTAAATTGGCTTATTAAAATGTATTCATCCTGGCTAGCATATTTTATTGAGCAGAGCCAGAAAATGGCTCTAAGTGGCCATGGAGGGAGTCTCCCATGTTGTTAGTCATCTTCGAAAGAGTGGAAAACCCACTAGAATAAACTATATGGAAAGGAAGAGGGAAGTCCCTACACACCTCTGAAAATCCCCTGGAGCTGTATAACACAGCTGTGGCCAGCCTGAGGTCTCTCAGAGGAAGGATGCGCTGAAGACTTCTCCTCCTGTGATGTACCCCCTCTTCCCTCACCAACAAATCTCTTGGGGGTGCAGGCAGGACTGCAGTACAGGCAGAGGTACAGCCCCAGCTCTGTACTGGTAATTTCCAGAAAAAACAACCAGTTTCCTTAGAGGTAGGTGTTTGGCTGAAAATGAAATCCTTTTTCAAAAAGCAGGGATAGTGAGGAATACTTGATCAGACCTTTTTCCAGTTTCCTGCAAGAAAAGCCTGTACTGGCCCGTGGCCTCTCTCCTATTGCCCCTGGACTCACACACAGTGCCAGTAACCTGTGACTTGGAGGGTGCTGCCTTTCACACTGCTTTCTAGCTTTGGTCTTGGCAGCAGAGAGGAAAGGAGAGATGGAAAGGGACAAAGCACTCAAGGAAGGCAGAATCCTTAGAAACAACCAATAATGAACTCAGACAGACAAGTTAGAAGTGAAATACTATAAAACTATATTGTCAGATGTTCTCAGAAATGGCCTGCAGTGGAGAACTGGCCAGCCACATAGTGCTGGCTCTCCCCAGTCCCAGCTGTTAAACTATTATGAAGCTAAAGTTGCATGAAATACTTTCCTAACTTCACTTTTCCATGGATGTAATAACTATCCATACCACAAGGGTGTTTCACAACTGCAGAATGAGAAGAGCAGAGATACACAAGACACTCTGTATAAAAATGTGATCCATGCTATGAAAAACAAATGAGAATCCTGGATCTGACCTAACTGTGAAGCAATTTCAAGTGATAATAAGACACCAATGATGAATTTGTTAAATCTGGAGTACATGTGGAATTCATCTGAAGCATAGAGCCGAAAACGAAATACACTAATTTTAAAAGAGATGCAACAGGACATTTTGTCCATAACAACTAGCTGAGGACCATCTAGCCAGTAATCATATTTTTGTAGACATAAGTTTGGTACATTTTTTTAATGTATGTTAATATTTATTGTTTACATAATAGTTCATCAAGACAGCACTCTCCTCCCCAGTTTAGAGACACCAAAAGTTACAAGGCACAGTACAGCAAGGGGTCTATCACTAATTCATGCTGTATTAGTCTTTTAGTTCAGAAAAAAATCAAATATCAATATTTGGTTTCAAAAACATCACAATTATTTTGAATTGCTCATGGATTTCTAATATCAGCACATTCACAAAACCGCTAGAGTCAATCCTTAGTGCAACCATGTTGTCAGTATGTCCATAGCAGGACCAAATAAGTTAATCTTTTGAAATCTTTTCCAGCATGACATTTCTGTGATTTCATCCCATGAAATATGTGCTGCCTTTTTTGGAATCATGATCCAATGTGCCCAGACTGTCCCTCCTAGACTGTCTAATCTCTTATTGAAAGACCTCAGTGACAGCAATCCGGCTACTTCCCAAAAAAATTTGATCCAAAATCTAAGCCTTCTGGATATGTCTATAGAGCATCTCTGTTTTCCATCTACTACGTGATTTTTATCTATGTTATTTCTTTGTAGTTCTTAGCAATTCTCATTACTGACATTTATGGACATCATTTTGCAATAACCTATCCCATTCTCATACACTGACTTCTGCTTATTCACTGAATATGGAACTTAAGTCTCTAAGCTGGATTTCTTTTTTCTGTTTCCAGTGCTAGGAGCTTACAAGTCAGGTGTTGAGATGCTGGGCACTGAATGACTGATGGATCTGGGCATAAGTACCCCTAGACAATGAGGTTCATCTACATACAAGTCTGTTTCAGATGAGAATGCAGCTTGAAATGAAAATAAGAATAATTCTATGACAAGCCATGCTCGGAGAAGCTTTTAGTGGCTAAAATAGCACATCACTGTGCAGTTAGCCTTTAGAGAAGGAAAACTAAATGCACCATCCTCATCATCAGTAGTGTAATTTAATGTCAGGCTGCTTGCTGCCATTCATTTTTCTAACAGGTTTTGATCTTACATAACTCAGGAACATTTGCCCACTTAGCAGAGATTTCACTTCTACTGTACAGCAAAATCTTGAAATAGGTGAATATTGCCGTATAACACTGATAATGACCAAAGTCAAAGCATTTTCTATTCCTTATTTTTTTGCTCCACATCCCAAGCATCATTCCTTTTTTTTCCATAGCCTGATACTGAGATCAACAGTTCAGGTAACAGTTAAGTTGTACTTTTATGTCAAACACTGGTAATTTATCAGTAAGGGGGGAGAGACAAAGATTTATCAAGGAGACAGTGACTCCAAAGTACTGTGACAATTAAAAGGGAGCATTCTAAATTTTCAAGGACTTTTCGGATTACTCCATGGAGAAATCAGGAAGTAGGACACACGTTATACTGCAGCCTTTCACAACACAACAGCCTAAAGGCAATGAGAAGATTTTCATACTGCTGAGGGTAAGTGGTCTGTGAATCCTACAGTGAAATATTCAGTGTCAGGAAAATTACCTTGATCTTTGCCCTCTGCATGATTCATATTCTTACAAGTTAACACTGAAAACAAAACATATGAAAATGCAAGTATGATGAGTGTCTAGCTGTAAACACAGGACTGTCTGGTCAAAAACCGATGCAATTTTTACTCCCTTCATTTACTTTTGTCTTCCTGCATGCAATGTTACCACTGAGAATTAAATCCCCATCACGCTTCTGGATAGGTTTTCAGGCTAAATTCAGTTTATTGAGTATTCAAATGAATATGCAATGAACATGGGACTCACCCTAAAGCTCTCACGAAAAGCTATCTTTTAATCTTCACAGAATCACAGAATCAACTAGGTTGGAAAAGACCTTTGAGATTATCAAGTCCAACCTATGATCTAACACCACCTTGTCTCAATTATTTAACTTTCAGAACTGAAAATTTAACCAAAAGAAAGATTTCTATTGATTTCACAAACTAGGATGCTTTTTTTTAACATAACATCTTTAAAGACTTCCTATGCCTGTAGCACAACCATGTAGGCAAAAATTTCCCAACCAAGAGATATTTGCTAAGCACAGACACTGTAAATACCTGGCTGCACATCTATAAAGAACATCATAGAAGACAAGCTCTAAGGTGCTTCAACGCCCTAAGAAAGTCACTCTCTTTTGGAAACATTAACACTTCCTTCCAAAAAAGGAACAGTCCAAACCAAATTATAACTCCAGTCTATATGCTGATAAAGTTTCAAAACAAGCTGGTTTGTGTTGAAGAGAAAAGGCCAAGGAAAGGCAAACAGTAAGTCTGGCCCTCTCTACATCAAGTCTCTTTTGTGCTAGTTTGGCATTGTTAAAAAAGCCTTTTCTGCTGTGCAGTTTGTAATTTCAACTATACAAAGACTTTTACCTTGCCAAAAGAGCACAAAGAAGGCCTGGTAAATGACAACCAGCTCAGCATTGGTATATGAAGTGTTAGTGTCTCCCCTCTTCTCACTCAATAGGGTAAGTTTACAATAATGTGTATTTTCACGAGAAGCCCACGTACACCATTGTCATTACAGAATCGTTTATGTTTCTATTATTACGTCATATATAGGGGTAGGACTCACCATGCCACATGCAAACACCAACTTCTCATCTTCAGTTACTGCAAATGTGCGTTACAAAAGAGGCCTAGGCTTGGTATTACCCCTGAATCTCTGTCACCCATACATTAGAACTGCAATCCTGCTCTTGAATGTCATCAGTCTAAAATACTTCACAGCATAAAGTCCCTGCAGCTACCAAAACGCAATCCACATGCACCAAAGTCCCCACCCACATCGTGTGAAGATGCTCAGTTTTGTTTAAATTTCACAAGCATCTTCTTAGTCTTCCCAGGTCTGCAAGATCTGTAAACTCCTTACTGCAGTTCAGAAAATACAGAGTGGCTTGGGTCAGGACATCTACCCAGCAAAATGCACTGTCCTCCCCAGTGGCAGGAGGTTCCCTGCACATAGACCTGGACTGCTCCATCCACGTCGGGGCTGCTCACGGCGCTGCCTTCTTGCACATGTCTAGTAAGTCAACATTACGATGGGAAAAGTTCACCCAAAGCCAAGTGCTCCAGCATAACCACATAACACTTCATTTGTGTGCTAAAAATTCAACAGGGATTTAAATGAATTAGATCCTTGTGCACAAGAGAAAGTTAACCCTTGCTGAATAAACCTTTTTTATTAGTGCAGCAGAATTAGAAAGAATATATAACTTAAAAAATAGTTTAATTTGAATGCAAATTAAACTACTGACATACCGTGTCTTCAAATATTCCTGTTTCATAACTGTTTTTTCTTTTTTGTTGTTGTTTTATGAGTGCAATGTTCCACCAGGGTCTTCTTTTTCGTATGTGCACCAAAACATAAGATATCTTCTAAAAACACATGAAATAAATCAGAACACTCAAAGTCAAGGCTCTCACTCTGGTTTGACTTAAAACAGAAAAAAACACACTGCAAAGTACACCAAAAGTTTGCCAAGTCTCTTTAGTGACCGAGAAACTGATTATGATGTACTGAATTTTACAAGTTACTAAATCTGCCCACATACGAAACACCAAAACAAAATGTTGGGACTCTGTCACCAACAGGATTTTCTGTTCAAAATTAGACAGATGCAGTAGCACAGTGACTCCCAAGGAAATCCCTTGGTGGTTAACGGGATGAAACCAACAGGCACAGAATTCTCTGAAGATATCAGCAAATGCACCTTCAGTGGAATATTTCTACCAGCTGTGCTACAGAGTCATCCAAGGTAACTTCTGGCCCTCAAAAAGCCTCAGCTGAGACTGGAGGGCTAAAGTCAAATCTTCATCCCAATGTCTGCGCCTGCCTCCTCTCACCTGTGCACTCCTGTCAGTGTGTGAAAATAATGGCGCTATTCCCGGCTCCCTTAGGGAGCAGTGCAAGACAAAGACAAAATCCTGCATTCAGAAGTATCGTTCCTTTTCTCATTAGCTCAAGAACGTGACTCAGAGCCATCTCAAGCTGGCTGCTGTCTGTCCCTTTGCTCCCCTGGGCTTTTGACCAGCACAGGTTGCAGTGTGGTATTAAGCTGGGCACAATTATTTTCACACACAAATACAGTGACAAGAGGTCACCATGGCTGTGCCTATCAAAGCAAGGGGTCCTAAATGTAAGAAGTGACTGAATTAATGCACAGAAGGACAAGGCTGGAAAATTAAATTATATGTGCTACAGAAAATCTGTCTGTTTTCCAAGCTGTTCTTACTTTCATACTTGAGTGTTTTGTGTTTCCCTCATCAGTAAGCACCACCACTTGGAAATGGCTGTGTCTTTGGGTGGACACATGATTCATGGTGTTGTTGCTGCAACTTCTATGCGTCTTCCTGGAAAATTTCTGTCTTAATGGTACCTTTTTTCTTAAAGAAATGTACTTTTAAGTCAAACCGGGTTTACAAAAATCTCACCAAGTCAAGTGAAATCCAAGTGGGTGAAAGGCAGTTTTATTTTCTTGCTACAAATTTTCCAGTCACACCTATTTTTATGTTACCAAGGGAAACCTCCATGATTTACTAACTACAAGCCCTTTAACAAACATGAATTCAAACAAGCACTTGTAGAGAACAAAAACAAATGCTTCATTCTGAAAGGTATGTTTTCCTTTTAAACACTTCTTCCGTTAGAATAGAAACATAAATTCAACTGATTTTCACTCTTTTTTTTTTTAACAAAAACCTACTCCCCCCAACTCCCATCCCAGATGGCTAGATGTTGACTCAGTGCAAAGAACTTGGGAGGCTAAGCAAACACAAGCCTAGTTTGACAATCCATTATAACTTGGCTAATGCTCCTCTGTCACCAATAATCAAGGCTCTGCTAGCACTTTCATTTCTTTCTTTTTTTTTTTTTGCTGAGTACACTGCACTGTGCTCTGCTGAATCACTAGGATTTCTTTTCCGTCAAGAGGGCCCTTTCTTTTAAAGCTTCTTAAGGGAAAAATATTTCTTTCTTCAATGAAGCCCTTGAAGTGGTTTGCTTCTTGCAGGTGAATTAGCAGAAATGTAGGTTTGTAGAATATTTTCAGACATAACTTTCTCTCTGCTCCCCGCCTTTTCCAGTGCAGCACTGTGCAGGACAAAAGTGCCCAGCTGCAGCACTTAACCTTGTATTGTCTGCTCTGCCCCAGCAATATTTGATAGAAAATCCAGATCTGAGGTTTGATTTAACAGAAGTCCTGAGCCTGCCCCTTACAAAGTTCCTCAATCCTATTAGAACACCTCCAAACAAAACACCCCACTAATTTGAACTTCTTTATCAACTTCTTTGTGGGGGCCTGAAATACCAGTTTTAAAGGGATATTAGGCCACAGTGCTAGCTTGTGGGCATAGCTTCTCCAAACACCCAAATTCAGGTTCTCCCAGGGGAAGTGGGGATGCATTGTGGCACACTGAACCAACAGACCAGCCATGGGCACACAAGCCTGTGTGGATCCCAATCCCTGTGGAGAAAAGATAACTGCAACTTGGCTTGTTGGTACAGGTGTCTCCGAAGAGGCTTTGGCATGGCCACAGGCTCTGCTCTTGCCCTGCTCCCATGAAGGAAGGAGCAGTGGCTGTATGGAGAACACCAGCACTCGTCTCAGCAAAGGAGCCTGAGGGGGCCCTGGCCTGGCACACAAATCACAAGCACTGCAGGAGGGACGCGTGTCCAGCTTCTGCCAGGCAATACATCTTTCCTGGCCAATCTCCAAAGTGTGTCAGACTTGTGCATCTCTCAGTGAGGTGAACCACATGCTGGGCTGAGGTAAGCAAAGCTTGGCAAGTTTGCATTTCCCTGCAGGGTATCACTGCTGCAGGCAGAGGCACTTCTGGACTGGACAAAACATAACAAATGGGGATCTCCAACTTCTCCCAGTTTGGGTCTCTTGGATGAAGCAAAGCAGGAGCAAAAAATTAAACTAATTTTACCCAGTCTCTGTGGGAATACAAACATTTAAGAAGATTTTGTAATCTGAAGTTTAATATAGAAACAAGGGTAACATATTGAAAAGATCCTAAGGCAGTAAAACTTGATTTAAAAGAACAGTGACTTAAGAGTTCTGAAAATTACTCCTGCCAATGCCCTCAGACCTGGGGTCTTAAATCACTTAGGTGCTCTCAAAGATTGGGAATTTCAGCACTGAAAAGTGATGTCTAAGGCCTTCATCCAGACAGCAAGCTTTAAAACCATCATATTTGCAAAGGCTTTGAAATCTCATTCCTGTCCCCCTCATGGGAAAGACAACCCCCCCCAAATGCAATAAGATTAAGGCACAAATGTCTCTAAAGCACAGCCACTTAAGTGCAGCCTTTCCCCACTGCCACCAAAAGAAGAACAGCCCTGTAGGGGGCCCTCTGCAACATGAAGTTGTTCTGAGCAGGGAGTGACAGCACTGGAGTGGAGTCCATGGGATGGGTGGTCATCTCCCGGAGACCAGTGCCACGGGCAGGCACGTGGCAGGCAGAAGGCTGGGGACCACGCTCCATGGGACTGTCGACAGGACAGGGCGGTGCGGTGCATCCCCACACGCCGCAGCATGCTTCTACCTCCCGGGATGAGCGTGGGGCCAGCGAGCTCATCTCCCACCACAGATTAACAGAGAAAAGACATACCTGCTGAGGCAAGGCTAGCACGCCTGCCCCACTTCTAATGCTGCAGAGAAGAGGCGGCCCAGCTTTCGATGGCAGGAGCATCCTAAAGCACTTGCAGAGCCAGTCAGTGAGCCAGAACACGTGGAGGGAGCCAGCAGAGAGACAGCATCCAAATCAGCAAATCCCTTAAGGACGTGTTTAAGAGCTTTACTAAATCTGGACCACAGGCCGCCTTTACAAATGGCCCTCATAGATCCTGGGATACCTGCTAGTATTCCATGAAGGGACAAGGAGGCAACTCAAACCCCTGCAAAAGTATATCATGGCAAGCAAAGAGAGCATGGGGATGTGGGCAGAGTCTGCAGCCCTCTGTAGCAAAGACGATCTGCATCCAGAGGGATGCTTCTTGGACCAGTTCACTTCTCTGGGCAGTCACATTGAGTTATTACCACACAACATCTTTCCTCTCTTTTTTCTTTTGCCATATTTTGGGTTTTTTTTTTCTCTAACGTTGTTTATTTCAAGTTCTCATCTCCAGTGGAAAAGCCTTATCCTACATATGTTCTGCACATTATTGGACTCACCTCCCCCTCCAAGTGTTTCGACAACAATCACTTGTTTTCTGTGCAGGGAGAGGGATTACAGCCCTATGGCATCTTTCTGCATTCTTTAAAATCTTCTCTCCTCTCTGGGGAAGGATCTGTTTCTGATGTTAATGTGGTGCTACGTGTTTTTAAAGTGTTCTGATCCTGCCTGCTGTCACCACAACATAGTGATAAATTAAGAGTTTAATTTCAGTTTAATTTGCACATGCAGATTAAGAAACAGGCGACAGGGCATGGAAGGACAAGAGCAACTCTAATATCTCTGCCGCACTCGTGCATTTCTGGTGACTGTAACCTGCTTCATCCCAGTTTTGATGAAGAAAAAGTAAGAAACTTGAAGATTTAATAGATTCAATATTATTTTTACTCAGATATTATGGAAGGTGAGAATTTAAGAAAAACTCCTTGGCAACAGAGTTAACACAAATCCTCACTTGCTTTAAGTTTCTCTTCCTCTTTCTTAGTACTGCAAGAAGGCAGTTTTTGAAGTATGCCCTTAACCCCTTAACTGAGCTGAACAGGTTTGGATAAACAATTGTTCCAGCATGGGAATTACTCATTCCAGTGAGACGGATGGAAACAGAGATGCAGGCTCTCCAGTGAAGGCACAAAACCTCCAAAGGCACCCAGAAGGAGACAATCTCATCCCTACTGAAGGTGTGATGGTCTTCAGCCTGACCAGACATGGGAGAGCCATTCAGGATGCAGGACATCCAGCCAGGTCACATTCACTCTTGCCATATGGACAGCTGGCCTTACCGACCCTTGCAAAGGCACTGAGTCACTGTGGGGACTCTGCACCTCTCAGGCACCCCATTTCTCCGACCCTTAGAAGAAAGAGACAAGGTCAGAAAATGTTATAAGGAAAAGAGTTGGAGCAGAGACCACTCAGATCTTGGCAAGACTGTTTAGACTGATCAATGTGATAAAAATGGAATGCCCACATTTTGACTGTAACATACAGAAATTGTGCTAGGCATCAGGAACTTTTCAAAGAGTGATAATTTATAGATGCTTTCCTAAGGAGGACAAGTGAGTATATTACTTTTCCTTTAATGTGCAGCTGCAACAGCAAACCACACACACGGTAGATTTTATAACCTTGCTAATTTTCCCTAAGTCTTGGGAGATATTGGTGGTCAGTATAAAGGTATTTTGTTTCAACCTAAGAAGAAAAAGAAAACTGAAAACAAAAGAATTTGTTTTTAGAGTACAGTTAACAGCTAAACTGAAGAGACATTGACTCTGATCCCTACAGAACAGCCAGTGATGCCACGGAGACTGGTATGTACCACTTACTCTCAATTCAGCTAAAGAAATTGGGGAGTTATTTTTATTTCTGTTGATGTTAATGAGAAAACTGGGCAACCTAAGCATGCAGGAACAAAACGGCAACCTAAAGGAAATGCCATATGAATCAATAACCCAATTGTCTGTGTGCAGAAAAATTGGAGCTACGAGAAGAGAGACCCTGGGAACATTGCACTGGATGAGGTACACGCATGAAGAGGAATCAACTTCCAGCTCTGCAATACATTTTCCCACTTTCACATTCCCATTTCTAAAATAGACAGCTATAAAAGCAGATCATTAGAGAGTGCAAGAGGCTCAGATACTGAAGAAAGAAGGAGCATGTAAGAGCTGAGACTGAAAGCTTCATCCTCTGTTAGCATCACCATCCGAAGTGCTGACCAGCCATTTTATATTATGCCAGCCCTTAAAGCTTTGATTGTTTTTGTCTCATAGGAGAAGGAAACCATGTTTTTCACGGCATCATGGCAGAATAGCTCAGTAATGGCGTACAAGCCTACACTGAGTTCACCTTTCCATTTCAACAATTTTAGGGGAAAGCTTTTGACCTGAGTCAGAAAGAAGAGAGCTTTGACTGCAGGTTTGCCTGACTGCCTATGCTGAAGGGGTGGAAGAAATCTTCTCTGTGACTAAAACATTTTCTGAGGACATAAAATGAAGATCTTCTGTCCAAACTCTAACCACATCCAAATTTTTAAATAAAACATTTCAGTCATGCCTTAATGTGAGGGGGGCAGGCTGCACAGAAAGGTTAGTTGCCTACAACAGACCCAAAATGGAACTGGAGAACTTTCTCCCCATTCTACGGACTTTTGTCCTTGCTTGTAGATGTATGGGAAAAATTCACTGTCAAACCCTCAGAGACATCCACAATGCTTCTCACATTCCAAAATCACTGGGACAGCTCACATAATAAAATATTTGCTGGAAAGGCACCAAGGCATATTAAATACAGAGAGGCAGCCTTAACTCTCACTTTCCACAATTTCATGAGCCTGAGTCAGAACTGCAATGTTTTTTGAACTATATATGGACTTAACTTATGGCATTTCTTCACCCATCCAACACCTTTTTATTTACTCCCATATGTTATCTCATATTATCTCATTAGTTATGTTATTTTAGCTGCACTTAGCATGCAGGTGATATTGCCAGTTTGCTACCTAGTTGTAAAACTGTGTATCCTTTTATTGTCATTGGGGTTTTCCAAAATATGCATTAATTCTACCATCTCAAGATATATTACACCAGCTGAAGAGTACGTTATTAAGCATCTCATTACTGTAATAAAAATGACAATGTACAAACAGAAAAATCACAGACTTCTTTGTATTCCATTCTCATTATTCTAATTTTCATTTGCTTCTGATTCTATATATATCCTGATTAACAAATGCCACATGAGAGACTTAAAACTAAATGGTCTGGAAATGGGAATAGAAATTAAGTAAGTTCATAATGGCACCCAGAGATCAGCCAAAATAATTTTTAAACTGTTCCCCACCAAGCTATTAAAGTACAAGGCTAGCTACACTCACCAGCACAAAAGTAACGATATCATCAGCTTGGTAATATATCTCCCATTTTAAGACCACCATCAGTCAAGCAGAAGACTCAGCCTGTTGGGTTCATTCCATAAATAGTTATTAGCCACAAAACTGAGCAGAGTGAGGAAAGAATGTTAATGTCCAGGAATGAGTTTGTGTTGCAATGTAGGAGCAGCAACAGAAATTAAACCTGCTTTGTCGTTAAACTGACAGATCATCTTCTGGCTCACAGGGAAAACCCAACTGAGTCTCTGTAGAGTTCTCGAGACTCTCCTGCTTTCCATTTTGCCTTACTGGCCTGAGGCCAAGACTTTTCAGGTGACTTTGGCACGAAAATTCAGCATACTAAATACATACACTCGTTTACTAAATTCACAGAAAAACAGTTTATCCCTTAAAACTTTACATACAAAACCTTTTTATTTTGGAGTTAGTCAGCACCACCCACAATTCATGGTGGCTACTTCCTTTCTTAGACATCAAACATGAAAGGCTTTCTGAATTATATATTTCCTCTTTCTGAAACTAATTGCTGCCGTAGTACATGTGAAATAGGTTTCCTAACCTACAGCATTCATGTTATATTCAAAAAAGACTAGCTGAAGAAATGCCATTGGGTGAGATAGCAAGTAATGAATTTTCTCAATTATTTCAGAGAGAACAGGAATTTCTGGGTGTCTCTGCTGAATTTTCAATCATGATTAACTTATGTAATTAAACAGGTGAAACAATAGGCAAAAGTAAACCACATCAGTTCTTTTGATCCATTATAGGCTGTACAAAAAATTGCATTTTGCCACAGATCTGTGAAAAGTGACAGTGAGACTAAGTTGTAGTGACTGACTTCACCAAAGATCAAAGTAAAAATAAGAAGCAAGGAGCTTGCAGTGTTAGAGTTTCAAGTGTGGGGTTTTTCAAAATAATCTGCAAAGATAGGTCAAATGCTACTGGTCTTAAAAAAAATGCTGTGTATCCAATCTGGAAACTCAGCAGCAGATAGGACAGGATCTTCAAGCTCACATCAGTCAACTTGAGGAGCTTATTTTAGCTCTAATGAACCTTTCCGAGTACATAGTATGCACTGGAGCATGTATCAGCAAAATCATCCACAGCTCTACACAGCACTCCCACTTCCAAACAAGGAAATAAAAAGGACAAACAGCAGGGCTTATCTTCTCCTTTAACCAGAGATACATACCTTACAATTAGCATGCCTATGGTTCACAGAGGTGAAAAAGTAACAAAACACAACAAACGTAACTCTTCTCCTAAAAGAGGGCTGCTCCAGCAACACTGATCTCCAGGCTCCAGTAGGTCCATTGCCAGAAGCAGATCAAAATCTCATTCTTGTCACCGAGGCACAGTTTTGTGAAACCATGCATGCCAAAGCCTAAGAAATATTGTGCAAAAGTCAAACTGCATCTTTTCTGAAGAAGAGTTACTGGCACACAGTGTATTAATACATAGCCCTAACACAGAAATCTGTGCATGCACCCTTTGTATGGAAACAAAACCAGTACAGATGTTTGCTATCAGTCCAAACCTGCACCCTTTTATGTACATCGTCTTCAGCCATGCACAGAAAGTTCAACAACGATCCTTGAGTAACGAAAAACATACGGTTCACATGTACGCCTTAAACCAAAAAGAAACTCTGCAGGGGTTAATGCACTAAGGACTCAGCTGAATCAAAATCTGCATTTGACTTTCCTACAGAGATCGTAGGATCTTGACTACCCAATTCCTCCCTAATTTCTCAAAACAGAGCCTATGCGTGCCAACTATACATAGAAATGTTTAAAGAGCTTAGTGTTCCAGCTATTTGTATGTGGAAAGCATATCTTAAATACTATTAATTCCACAACTCTAACCACACAAATCCGTTAACACTGACTTTCATTAACACAGCATGGAATTATATTCAGTGTGAGGGTGTCATCGTCTCACAAGAACTCTAAATTACTGTAACTTGTAAGTCAAGCCAAAACAGAAGAATGTGTTGGTGATGCCTTCTAAACAATAATTCTTCAATACTTCTTACTAGGACTAATATTTGGCATCACTTGCCAGTTGTTTCAGAGTGCTACATTTCTCAGAATGAAACCTAGACTATAGTAAGTCTGGTAAGGTGAAAGTTGTTGGAGTGAAGCGAATTGTATTGCCTGTCAAAGAATTATCTATAGCATCTTGCCATTTTTCAATTTTGTATTTAACTCTCTAATTATTCAATGAACAAGCAAAAATTAAGATATTGCATAGTATTTTCATGTCAGCTGCCACATTAATTATGATTGTTCTCTTTTACAGACACAAACAATGCATATCTGAATGTTTCTTCAAGACAAGATCAGCTGAAGAAATAACTCTCTTAGGAAGAAAGTGGATAATGCTCTCTTTCATCTGCTTCTGAAACTCCAGTCTCCTTCTAGTTTGCATAGCATGAGAAAATACAATTGAGAAAGGTTTCTGCAATATAAGAAATGAACACCGGGAGTCTTGGAATTGTTTAAAAGGGAAATAAAAAGGTAGATATCAGTTCCTCAAAGCCACAGACTTCCACTTAGGGCTGGTCAAAATCCCGCTAAAATTAATATTAATTTAGTGATTTGTTTTCATATCTGCCTTTCATAACCATTGTTCATGTAATATGAGCACAATCACATTTTGAATTCAGTGGGATATACCCTGTCTCTCTTACCAGGTCCAGGAAAGGATCAGAGATATTACATGATGAATATGATGCAGTTAACTGTGATTTTATTGTCCCTCCATTTCTGCTGCCCTGTGGAATGTGCAGGGAAGCTGGTTCCTGTGATGAGGAGAACAATCCAAAATGAGTAAGGAATAGACGGTAAACAACTTTTATTAAATTCAGTGTATATTCATAGGGCTATGGTTTCTATCTAGTCGCTTGAACATTCTGGTTCAGCAGACACTCTGTCATCAGTCTGCTTTTTCAGCAAGCCAAATAGAGGACATCACCACTGATGTAACTGGGTATATGTCATGTAATTGCTCTGGGACAGCATACTCTACAGATTTCGTACATGACTCTGTACGTGTCACCAGGTTATTAACAAAAAAGACATTAATCACTGTGACGGACAGAAAACAGCACTATTCTCACTCTCTAAACTGAGACATCAAATAGACCCATTGCTAATTAGGATGATGACAGCTAGAGATAAAATTTTAAAGACTCTGTTTATTCCTCACTTCTAAAAATTATTCCTCGCTGTCCTACCCTATTCCTTCTCACAAATCTGGTAGTAAAACATTCGGTAGCTCTTCTGTGATTCTGCTGAACAGTTTCTTGTTAACAGACACATAATAATGATGACAAACGAGAAAGAAGAAGGTGGTTATTAAGCTATTAGAAGCTGAATGCACACTGTTTGAGCACATCCAGCATCTATCTAGCTTTAACTTGCTTCTCTAAGCCAGGAATAGAAAACGATACAAAGCAGAAAATGTAAATCATCAATGATGCAACAGTGACCTGTGTGATACCTTGGAAGGGCTTAAGCATACCTTTAAATTTTCTTAACAAAAAACCCCATTGTCCTATCCTGACATACGAATGCCTGCTTACTTTCTTCACAGCCTTCCAGCATACATTAACCCTCTCTGTTACATAACACTGCATAGGCATCCATGTCTCTGTCTGAAAGGATGCAGCAATCTTTACCTGCACGTGGCTGTGCACCCAGCAGGAGGATGGGACTGAATACTGAGTTCTGTTTTCTTAAATAACTTGTAAGAAATACTCGGCTGTACTAACAGTGAATTCTTCCTGGTGTTTGTACAGGGGAAAATGGAAAAAAGGCAAAAGGCAAGCACCCTGTGCTTCCAGAGTGATTTATCATAGGAATTTGTCAAACTCTTGTGCAAAGGCACCTAGCAATGGATTAAATTACTCTGGACAATTTCTCTTTGGCTTGCCAAAAGAGGAATGAATACGAGGAACCTGACACATACGTACTTGGAAGGAGCAGACACAGAGATAGAGCAGGATGGAAGAGCTTGCTGGGAGATCTGCAAATCCAAAAAGAGCAGACGTGAGCAAAGCTGCCCTCAAAACCAGATGGTACCAAGAAACAACAAATGAATCCAGAAAAACAGCTGAGGTGAACCTCTTTCTAGAGATAACCCTTTGCTTTTCTCATTGAGTAGATTAATGAACTGAGAGGTGGCAAGTATTATTTAAAAAAAAATAAAAAAAATCTTTATCGGAGGAAATCTGGAATGTTAACTTTTTTGCTGTTTTCTGAAGTTTGAGGTTTGTGTGTTTGTTGAGTCATGCTTTGAAACACTCTTTTATCAAAAGTTATGGTTGGGGGTTTTTAGACAAAATATTTTGATAATGTGCTTTGAATATGTTCCAATTACCATTTCAAAACAAATTATCACTGACATTTTCAGGAGGTGAAGTGTTGGAAAAGCCTAGCTTTTCCCATAAGTCTTGTTTTGCTCTGGAAGAAACCCATGCTGGAATGAAAACATATTTCTTATCAAACTTCAAAAAGCTCATCTGAATAATTTGGGGAGCTCACTATTATTGGAGATGGTGATTCATTCATTAAAAAACCCCACTCAGACAGAAAGGGTATCCCACAGCGAAAATACTGTGTGAGTGTCAGAGGTAATTTGCAGCAGTGACTTTCTTACCTTGGTTAAATGTTCATAGGAAGAAGGCTGAGCAGAAAAGTGACCTTTTCAGTCTTTTTAACCAAAGACAGCACCTGTTTAGAAATAAATTACTTGTTAGCATACATAGTGTATCTTTTTCTGAGGATAGGTGTCTTTTCTTCATTTTTCTCATGCTGAAATCGGCCTTTTCAACCTGCCTAGATTTTGTAAATTGGTTTTACTTTCTTTCCATGACTGTGTAAAAAAAGAGTTACAACATAGTCGAAACCATAATTTCATTGATGTTGTTTTTATAAGTCAATGTTGAATTAACTGCAGGCTGACAAAAAAAGACATAACAGAAGAAAAAGAATTTCTGCCTTCAGCTAACTTAATATATAATTACAACAGTATAGTGAGAAAGAAACACTACAATGGAAGTGTTCAAATAGTCAAAACAACAACATACAAATTTCTGCATGAAGACACCAAAACCCTTCACAGGTAATCTTGGACTCAAGCTACGAGTACAGGGCAGATAAGTGAAAATATTCTCCACCAGGACATTAATAACCAGGTACATTCAGTTTTAAAAGACCCACAAGAAGAAAAATATGAGAAAACTCTTAATGTTTCTCGTAGCAATGAAACAGCTACTTAAATGGAAAAATGAAAACTTAAAAAACAAATGGAGTGTAACTTCGATTAAGGGTTTGTTTTTAAAAGGCATTCATCTATGTTATATGACTGGTAGACTTCAGTCCCTGTAGTGCAGCATGTTCAGATTCAAGCTCAGATTTTAGCGAGTACATGATGTTTTGATTGGAAACTGGATACAAGGAGACTCCTTCAAACGATAACCAACATAAAGACATTGACATGAGGAATTTGGCTGTGGTTTCACAGCCAGCCCAGACAGTCTAGAAGCTCACTGACCAAGCCAGGGCTGCTGCTCATTTCCCCACCAAATTTTCCTGCTGCTGCTCCAGCCTCAGCCTTGCCCCCATCCCAGGCTTCCCCACTGCTCCTTCCCTCCACTGCCTGTTCCTTCTACTGCCATGACTCACCAGAAAGCAGAAACCAACACAAGAGTTCTAACTTCTTTTTAATTTTTTTACTTTTTCCTACTTTGGGGCCAGTTTAGTAAGCTAAATCAGTTAACAGAGTGATCCAGCAAGTGCCAGAGGCAGCACAAGGAGAGTACTGGGAGCATATGGCATGGAAGAGGTGCTGCAGAAGGTGCTCCTGCTCCCTAGGCTGACACTGAGCTCCATCCACTGGAGTTAACAGTGAGGGTCCCACTGACTCCACCAGGTTCTTGATTGGTCCCACGTTTGGTGGGACTCATATATGAAGCTCATATTCACTGCACGTGTGCCAGTGCACACTTACGTAGATAACTGTACGTAGCAGCCAGGCTTCTCTTTGACAGTACACTGGGTACCTTCATCAGGGATCAGTGGAGCTTGTACCAAATTTGTCATAAGGAATAGCCTATGGAAAGTCACAAGCCTCATATCCTCTTCCTCTTGCCTACAATGTTATTTCCCTAGAAGACTGATCCTATGAGTCTTTTGGCTCGTTCCCTGGTTGCCTACACAGCCACGTAAGGACTTTGAGATGCAGTAGGAGTTTGGTCACTTTACTTTAGGCCAGTGAAGTCTCTCTGAAACAGAGACCATCCTTCATTTCATGAAGAATTTCGAGCTGCAGAAAGTTAATTACAGACAAGGTAAGACTGAGCAGTGGTGGCACCAGTCAAACCCTGAGCTGCACTCAGGATTTATAAACAGGTCCTGCACTCAATTAATGCTCTCGCCTTTACCATGCAGAAGTTTGCTCAAGTGAAGAAAGAGACTGAGTAATACAATGCTACACACTGCAGCACTTCATTAGTTTTTTTTCACACTGAACTGAGGCCCTCATTTAGTTATGTTAATTTAGAACTAATAGCACACTTGTTATAATGGCTGTTTCTTTCCTGAATGTCTTACATAAAATTCACAAGTTTGATATTGCAGTATGCAAAAAAAAAGTGAGAAATGCTTTCCCTGCTCTTGAGAAATCTTTGTCTAATTAGGTTGGCCATTTTTCTGCCTAGATGCTAAACTGGAAAGATTTTTTTTGGTTAGAATAAAAGATACCAGAAGTACCCATTCTTCGGGGTTTGAAAGTGCTTATTCGCAAATCTGTTCTAACCACTGATAAGATGTCCCATAGTTATTCATAAAGCTGACGATACTAAACAATATACAAGTGTGCCCGTTGGTTTAAATAATCAAGAGGCTGGTGAAGGGGAAACTACCAAAACAGTGATGTATATTAATTACATTAGTAATTACGTAGTATAAACCTCAAAGTCAAGGCCTCTTTTCCCTATTTTGCTTTGTGCAGTATTTACACCACCAAGACGGTAACTATCAAACCCAGCTTCCATTCCTGCTTGCTCTTTTAAAGATTTATCAAGGATCTTCTGCTGCTAAGAAAACACCGCCTGTGGCAGCCCTTTTGCCCAAGCCTTCACAGCTCCCTGCATTCAGAGAGGGCAAAGATATGATGACAAATACATGGCACGTGCCTAGCCCAAAGCTTCTATGGCACCCTCATGTGCTAATCACAGTAGTCAACTCTAATAACAGATTTGTCCAAAGACTTCCAGTAAAGTGCTGGTGTTATTATAGGAAGAGGACACACTGCTGTAGATCACGCAACACTTGACAAATATTAACATAAACTGGACATACACGCCCCCACAAGCCCCTCTTTGCATACGACCATGAAAAGTCTAAAGGAGATGAAGTGCCTCAGGTATAGAAAGAGCCTGGCTCTTGTGGACCCTCTTAAGAAGAGCTTAAGCTGCCATTTGATTGCTCAACGTCCCAAGCCTCTTTCCTAAAATCCCACTGGCCAGTGTTATCTGAGTAAATCTAGGGTGAAAGCAGCAGGCACGGCTCCCACACCTGATACAAATTTACAGCTGAATAGACAGAAAAACCCAACAAAATAAAAAATTATGCTTGCAAACTTTTAAAAAGTGAGTTAAAGGCTCTTTGAGAAAGAGAAAGGAGGCACAAACACCCACCATGATGGCTGTGGTCAGGAAAAAGAAAGAAGCCTGGAGACAAGCCTCTGTGTCCTGCCTAGATGTCCAAACAAACGGCTGGCTTAGCATGAAGTGCATAAAGTGCAACATAAAGCCCTTCTTCATGCATGGACTGCAACCCAGAACTGTCTCCCCAGGTGCATCCATGTTTTCCCAGATGAATGGCCTAGAAACTCAGTACTGAGTCACACACACTTGTAACTGCATCCAGCTGCAATGGGATTTATTTTATGTGACATGACACAGCTTCAGGAGAAGGGTGCTGCAAGTCATGCTCCCCACGCTGCACCCCAGCACACCCTTTCCCTTGTGGCTACAGCTTAGTTCAGTTTTGAGGCACACTGGTTTCCTTTCTGAAAGCAAAATGCTCCTGTGAACACGCAATATGATGGGCATGCTTAAAAACAGCTCCTCGACTAAGGGTCCCAGAGAAAAACAACATGTCTGGGTATCATATGGGACAAAGCATGAGAGAAGCTGAACTGCAGTGCATGGTAGAAGAGTTTCACAGCCTGAGCTGCAGTCCAGCTCCAAGAGCCACAGAGGTGCAGAAACCTGAGCAGGCATCTCGAGTCCCCGACTCTGGCCTCAAGCAACGACATTAGGTTCTGGACCTTTAAAAGCAGTGTTTTGGAACATAAATATACAGATAGGGTTTTTTTATCAAGATATAAATTTTTCTTAGAATGGTTACTTTGTTCTTTTATTATCTGTACATGAACTATGCAGGGCATTTGTTTGGGATCTGTAAAAATCTGTTTCCCATAAGCAGCTTGGCATTCTGTCTTTATTAACTACAACATTCATTGAGAATGAAAACATTGTACTATCAAACTTTGAGAGAAAACATTGTACTATCAAAAAGAATCATTATTACTTTAACTTTATCATACTGGGTGATTACAACTGAGATAATTAGAGGCTAATTCTAGAGGAACTGAAGGGGAACTGTAAGCAGAGCCTGAAGTTAATCAGAATGTGCCCGTATTTAAATCAGGAGTGCACAGAGTTTGATTTCTAGCAACTCGATTTGCAACTCGAACAGGCATAAGAAGGAAAAACAACATAGAAAAATAAGGGGGAGAGAGGAGTGGTGAACGTAGCTTGGAGAAGAACATGGTTGACCTGCTGGGCAGGAGAGACCTTCTGAGGCATGAGCCCCCTGGCTCAGACAGTGTGCTGCCCTCTTCCTCCACAAAACCAAGCGTGAGCTCGGCCCCAGGACAAGCAGTCCCTGAGCAACTCCACGCCGAGTGTGTTGAAACAGGCTTTGCCCACCAGTGCTTCAAGGTGGCAGCCAGTGACAGAGGTCTTTAGGAGGAGCAGGAGGAGAGACCCTGCCCTTGGCTGTGAGGATGAGTTGGAGTGAAGCAGTAAGGCAGGCAGTTCATAATCTTGCTAATGGGAAAGTTTGAAAAAAAAAATAATTAAAAAAAGATTTTAAAAATGTAAAAATAGAAGAAAAAAGAAAAATACAGCTCTGACCTTGATATTAGGGGAAGATGATAACTCCAGGAGACAGATGGGGTCATCCAAATGAGAACAGCTGTTGGAGGGCAGGTTAGATACCCAAGCTCTTTCCAGAGGACATCACAGGAGAGAGTGGGAGCAACACTTTCCAAGCTCCCTCACCAAGTATGTGCGGAGAGAATGCTGCCTTGTCTAGATTCCGAAGGAAACCCTCACCACCACCTCTCCAGGGAGAAAGAGGGAGACATCAGCCCATGCCATATGAGTCAAGCTGTGCTGCTTCCAGCACCCTTGGCAGCTCAAGCATCTCCTCAGAACTCTGTATGTAGGGACCCAGGTGTATCTCTTGGCATAACCCACCATAAATATCCTGCTATGGCAGCTCCTGTGCCACAACTAATAATTGTCTGCCCCGTCATAAGATACAGGAGGGACTAGGCTCTGGAACTCTTGCTTGCTATTGAACAGACCCCTTAGAAACTCTTACTGCTGACCTTTGCAGAGGAGTCCCTCTGCTCCTGCAGGGACTCTTTGAACCTGTAGAGGAGAGGAGGGCTCTGCAGGCATGGACAGCACAGCAGAAAGCACCACAAGTTGAGCTGGGTTTTACAGGGAACGGGGGGATGCAGGACCATTTTTTCTGCCTCACTGTGCATTAGGAAATATGTGGTAGTATATTTTTTTCCACCACGGCCCTCCCAGAAAATCCTCCTAATGGATTGTTTGCTTTGCCGGAATACCATAGAACAGGTCAGCGTGTGAAATAAGCCATCACCAATAAAAACACTCTTATGAGAGGATAATGGAAATTTATGGTAGGGCTTTGGCTTGTATGGCAGTGCAGCTAAGAGAAGAACTAAAATGGAAAAAACAGTGCTTGGTACTCCTGAGAAGTGATTAAGGCACTTCTTGAGCCCTGTTCCCTTCCTCAGATAGTATTTCAAAAGGGGTTGAGTCTGTAGGAGCACTGGTGCCCCAGTTAGGGGAGGGTGAACCTTGCCTGCTGTCCATCATCCCAGACTCCGCCCTAGGAACAGCACTCCCATCTTGTATTGGCATCTTGTATAGCATCAGGTATTCTCCCAGTTAATGAGCAAAGCTAATTGAAAGGCAGAACATCCTTGTCTCCATTGCAAGAAGATTCAGAAATAGACTTGAACAGGCAGGGAATCAGGGACTCATTACTTATAGACCCAAACCCCCGTAGTCTCCTTTCTCCAGAAAAAAAGCCTTCCCGTGCATATCTGCTGTGACAGACCTGTGACATGGGATTCTGCCAATTGCTTGGCACTGCCTAAAAGACAAAAAGAGCGAGGGCACAAGCTGACACACAAGCACTAGACACACTAATGTCTGGCAACTACCCCATCTCCATTTTCCTGCTTCCTGTTTAATAGACCCTTTAGGGAAATTTATTGCTGATCTATGCTAGAAAATTACTCATATAATTGAAACATCAGTGTAATATTGTTTCCCCAGTATAACTTTTTCTTTGGGAATTTCTGGATGCAATTATCTCTTGTGACTAATAAAAACAATAGCTTAATCACAAATATATGGTTAGAAATGTCATTTTATGATTAAACATAAAATGCCTGTTGTCTCAGCATTTCACATCAAATGGACTGTCCTTCCTGGGAGCATCCAAAGGAATCTGAGGAGCAGAAACAGGGTAGGAATGACAGGAGCTAATTACCCTTTCCTCAGGAATTTTGCTGAATAAGCATTTCAGATCTGACCTTCACGACAGTCCTCAGATGCTTCTAAGAGTTTCAGAATCATCTGAACAGCAAGGCAGCTTCAAACCCACCAGAAATTCAGGACATGAGCCTCTGCCTGATACAGGTCTAGTGGCACCTCTGTCCCACTGCCACCCGCACTCTCCATCCCCTCTCCATAGGAGCAGGAGCTGGGCTAAAGAATGACCAAGGGAGCTGCTCAGCATTTGTCCCCTGGTTTCCAGTGGGGAATCGCAGTTCACAGAAAAACTACTCTGTAAAGGTTTGATTGGGCCATTTCCATTTTGCAATTTTTTTATGAAATCCACTTGATTTTATATATCTCTATGTACATTTACCAAAAATTCTACATACACAGAAAGGTAAAGGCAATGAGGAAGAAGAGAGTGAATACTGAGTTTTGAATCCCTATAAATTCCCCAAATTGCTCATTTTTAAACCCTTGTATTATACTAAAATGAATAAAACTGCTTTACAGTCCCACTAGCTGAGAAATAAGAGTTACTGGCAAAACATGATCAGGCTCAGTACTTTTCAAACCTCTGCACAAGTTCACCAAAAAACAACCATAAGATAACAAGAATTTATTTTCAAACTAATGTTAAACCACTAGCACTCAAACAATCCCAGGAAGAGGCCAAAAAATTGAAAGGTCTGGTACTCAGCTGTTAGCACCAAACATCAGAGTCCTGAGCTCATAAAGTGAACAAATCCTGCTGTCCCCATCTACATGAAAGAGGATTCAATACGAATAACATAATATTGTCCACATTCGCTGAAATGGAAGAGAATTCCCATATTACATCATCAAAATGTTTCTTTTTATTAATTTAGAGAGTTTAAATATAGTTCACTAATATTAAGATATAAAAAAAAAATTTTAAACCCCCTAGACCTCTAAATAAAAATAGCTGTTTTGAATCCCCTGTGAGATCACCAGAATCTACACATCAGAAGTGATGTCCTTTCCTTGCAACAAGCCAAGGCAGAACTGGACTACATGGGAACCACCAGAAAACTTGGATCCCAGCTCTAATGTCCATTCAAAAATGGCTCCTGTGTTTGCAAGAGGACAAAGCTGTCTCCTAGCTCTGAACACCACAAATACAGAGGAAGCCCAGATACACCCTGAAACTTTGCAGCAGATGCTTTTCTTTAAAGTACCATGCAGCACATTCACTTTGGGTTTTGAATTATTTACTACCAATACAGCTTAATTGTACTAAAGTTGAAATCAACATACTACAAGTATTGAAGCAATTTTGGTCTTTCGTTAGTCTTCAGACAACATCACTGTAAGCACTGGCATCAGCTTCAGTATAAGCAGAATGCACATTTCTATATGTACTCTAAATTAAATATGTATGAAAGCCTGAGAACCACAATGACAATTACTACACCTTGGAACAAGACTTGGAATATTTTGTCTGGCAGAGTTCAAAAGACTTTTCAGCTGGAAGCAGCTGTAGCTTGGTTAGCGCAAGAATGGATTGACTGCAATTCATAACTTGGAATATGGATTAATGCAATATTCATGGAAAACTGCGTGTGCAGAGCTCCATATGGCCAGTGAAGCTCTGAAAGCATTTTGCTTCAGGGAAAAATCATGTCACCAGAATGCATTTGCCTTTACTGTGTCCAAGTTAGGAAGGAAGGAAGCTATTTTCCTTGCTTAGCTGGTATGCAGATTGTAGAGTCTAAAACTCCCTTCACCCCTAACCAAGGAGGCTGGAAGAGACCTCTGTTCTTAAAGCAGGAGTCTGGGGTTTGACTGCCTCCTTATTTGCACCCTGCAGATCACAAGATGCATCATCTCTGTCTAGAACATCCTAACAAATCCTCTAAGATGACTCTCAAGATCTCTCTGTCAATACAGACAACAATCAGGACCTACTCACAGTCCAGGTGGACTCTCGACAGTAAAAAGGTCACCACAGACCAAACACACCCGTCTGCTTTGTACAGTATGAATTAACAATTTGGCTACTGAATAAGACATCAGGCAAGCTCAGACTCAGGCATGTGAGATGAATGCAAAGAGAACAGGCGGACTGCAGCACTCACCATTTTCTATCAAAGACTGAAGAGAGCATTACAACCTCCCTTATGCTGAGTACCACAGGAAAGCCAGCCAAACTCCCACAATTATTTATTTGGCATCTGCTTTCTTGTTCTGGTGCTACTCAAGATCATAAAGTCAAGACTGAACAGCATATCTGGCAGATCTCAGTTGGGGAGTCAAAACAGGGGGACAAAAAAAGATGTGATGTCAAATTGCTCTCCTAGCTGGGTCCCCATTCTTCACATGGTTTTGTTTCAAAGCACTTCAGGAGAATATTTCTTAAAAAGCAGGAATTGCCCTAGGTCACAGAACGGTTGCTGTTGGAAGAGACCTCTGGAGGTCACCTTGTCCAACCCCACTGCTCAAATAGGGCCACCTAAAGCTGGTTGCCCATGGCCATGTCCAGTATGTTTTGAATATACCTCCAAGGATGGAGACTTCACAAGCTCTTTGGGCAAACTCTGCCAGTGCTTATTCATTCTCACAATAGAAGAGTCCCCTTTTATGTTCACACAGCACCTCCTGTGTTTCAGTTTGTGACCATTGCCTCTGGTCCTGTCACTGGACGCCACTGGAAAAAGCCTGTCTCTGTGTTCTATAGATTTTCCCTTCAAGTATTGATGAGATCCTCTCCAAAACTTCTCTTCTCCAGGCTGAACAGTAGCAGGTCTTTAAGCCATTTCTCACAGGAGGAGAGCTCCAGTCCTTTCATCACCTTCATGATCCTTTGCTGGACTCTCTTTAGTGTATCCATGTCTTTTTTGTACCAGGGAGCCCAGAGCTGGACACAGCATTTATGGTGAGGCCTAACCAGTGTTGAGTAGAGGAGAAGGATCACCTCCTTGACCTGCTGGCAATACCTCTCCTAATGCAGCCCGGGGTACATTTTGATGCCTTTGCCAGAAGCACACACTGACAACTCCCCAGGTCTTTCTCTGCCAAGCTGCATTCCACCTGGGTGGCCCACAACATGTACCAGTTCCCAGGGGGTTTTCTCCTCAGGTGCAGGTATTTGCACTTCCCCTGGCTGAACTTCGTGAGGTTCCTGGATAAAAGATTCTGTGCAAAGATGCTGCTGTTGGAAGGAGTAACCCTCACTTACTTCGCAGATTCAGCTCACTCTGGTTGGCTTCATGCACAGAAATTGTTCTTCTTCCAATAAGCTGAAATACTGCAGCTGCACTAACACATGAGGCATGCATTTTACATTTGAAGTAAATAATGTTCTCCTGAAAAGGAATATACTTCTGCAGGATGACCTTGCAAAAAAAGTCAAAGTGGAATTCCTTAAACTTGAATTGAGCCAGGATACTGAAGTATGATGCAGGTTATCCCCCTCACCCTGTAGAGATCACAATTAGAAATGTCTTTGGGAGACAAGGCTTGAGCAGACAGACCACCTCCCACTGCTCAGCAGGGGCCATGCTGCTCTGCAGCACCTGCAGCTCCCTCCATACTTGCACGTGCACACACCAGGAATCTCAGCCCTTCCAAGAGACATCGACCTGCAAAGTACTGTGACAAGAGGAAAGGCAAGGAGACACCTAATGCACTTTCCAGGCATGTATTTGTGGGGAGATAGTTAAGAAAACTACAGCTTATTTGAAAATGTGGCCTAGTTTGTGTGTATTCATTTCTGTGAGAAGCACTGTGCTAAACACACTTTCAAAGACTTATTACAGACATTATACTTCCCAATGGGCAATCCCTTTTAATGACTTTGCACTACTGAGACTTGTTTTTCCTCTAGACTGGTTTCACAGGACGCATGGTGCACTTTTACATCTTTCCCTGGTGTAATTTAATCTCTTCATACTTTTCTGTCTTTTCTGTACTATCTGATGAAGTGGTAGCACACTGGGAGCACCCACTGGTTCAGCAGGGGCTGTGATCTAACTTACAAATTTCCAGCAAAACCACAGTGTACCTCAGGGAAACAGGGGTGTGCTTAAAGCAACTTCTGCAACTTGTTAGAAATCACACTAGCTATTGCGAGGAGGAAGGTGCAATTACTGCATGCTGTTATCTGACTTCTGAGAATTTGGAGGAGCATTGCCCATAGTGAAACAAAATCAGTGAAAAAATCCCCCAGTTTGTGCCTTCAGAGGGTCAGCAATCCAGTTCTAGGTGTTCAGTGCTCAAGGCTGATGCTTTCTTGAAGTTCTTTTCCAGAGTCTAAAAGCGGTTTGGGGGAAAATAAATCTCAAATTCCAGGACTCCTGTTTCATGTCAGTGTTTACAAGCTGTACATTCGCAGCCTTCTCAGAATAGCAAACCTTCAACCTTTCACGTGATACTCCTGAAAACACACTTCTTGACGATTTGTTTTTCAGCAACATCCCTGGCTGGTAGGGGCTGTGCAACATCACTTTATTACGCTCTTCAAGTTGATTGTTTTCCCTACCCCATGCCCTCTAAGGCGTACTGCAGTGATCTAGGATCTGGCAGATTTGATTTGGGGAGACAAAATGATCAGACTTGCCACTAAATTGTGTTTCAGTTTGTGTGCCTTTTCATTCAATGCATGGCATTGTTTCAAAGCATTTTTAAAACCTAGAGTCTCTCCAGAACCCATAGATTAACAAAATGTTGTGTCTTATCTTCTCACAACAAGTCTACAATTATAAGCACTGCCTCCTGTGATTATATTTCACAAATAAATAATCAATCTTTCTAGAAGGAACAGTCGAAGCTTTCCTCCCCACCACCACTTTTTGAACAATATGTTAGAGACTCTGTGTGTTGTCTTCTTACAGTGACTTTCCCTGCACTCAGGTAATTCCTCCTCATGGAGTTCTTGTGGTCTTCTGCACACCACACCTTCTGATGAATTCCCTTTCCTAACAGCTTGAGAGCTCTTCAGGTAGGTCAGGGCCATGTGAGGTTGTGACAGAAGACCCAGAGGTGGTAGAAAAAGATCTAGAGGCTGCTGGGAGCTACAGAGTGAGAGCATTCATCTGATCTCCACCTGCAGCTAAGAAACAAGAGAAACCTTCCCTCATGTACCTTAACATCTATTTCATGGTCAAAGGCACATGAAGAGCCTGCCTCTGTGGTACCTTATATCTGATTCAGAAAGCAAAAGGTCACCAAAAAGCACAACTATCACCCTCATGCAAGACACAGATCAATACAGCCTGAAGAACACACACACTCTCTCTCTCCCTCTCTCTCTCTCTCCCTCTTTCTCTACCACCCAGAAATTCAGCCAAATGAAAAGCAAAGCCTTCCCTCCAGGAAAACCAAACAAAAGCCATGTGTCTTGAACCCTCTTTGTGTCCAGACAGGCATAGGGAGTTTGCCAGAGCAAACAAGTTCCAGAGTCAAAGGATTTCCGCTGAGAGCTCTCTGCAACCCGTCCTCCTCAGACCGGCCCCGCACTTTCCAGCCAGCTCTTGCTGCTCAAACCGCGGCAAAGAGGCCTCCCATTACAATGACACATTTGACAGCTTTGCCAAGAGCACTTGGGGAGGTGCCAAAGAAAGAAGCAGTGCACTTTCCTGAAAAAATCAGACACTCTGGGGAGGAATACTTGAAATACTCCTTCTAGTAAACCTGAATGGTTGAGTGCCCACGCAGAGAAGCACTTGGGCTGCTATCCCAAGGGAGAGCAGAGAGCAGAGAACAGGCTCCCAGGTTTCTCCCTCTCCAGAGCTTCCCCCCCCCCTCCCCATTCTCAGTGGCATTCAAAGCATCTGCATTGAAGAGTGGCCATCTCTTTCTATGCTTGGGCTCACTTTGAAGACATCCTTGGCTGCTGAGTTTCAACCCAATACCCTGCATTTGCCTTGCCCCAATCAGCTGTGCTTCAGAGCCCTTCTCCTCAATGCTGTGCTTTCGCTAGGCCTCCTCATTACCTAAATGCAAGGCCTAAGCCTGGTTCCTGCAGCTCCTGTGGTGAGAAGTTCCACAGCCACCAAGATCTCGCAGTCCGCATGAAAAAGCATCATGAGAAAAATGGAGATGTTCTTGAGAGGACCCATAGAATCTGGGCAGCGTCATCAGGGAGATTTACACTGTGCCAAATGACACAAAGGTAGTCATTTGACTCCAAAGCAAATATCACCCTGAATCACCAACCTTGAGTAAGGGGACAAGGATTCAAAACAATTATACTTTTATGTCTCTAGACAGTGAGAGAAGCCATAGCCTTGTTCAGGCTTTCCTGCTGTAGGGAAAACTCCAAGGAAGAGAGAATGCCATTGCAAGCACTAGAGCACTTCTTCCCCCTGCCCACAGTGAAACGATGCTTCCCAGAGGCAGAGCTTTGAGGGACTTATGGAGCAAAGTAGAACACCCACTCACATTCATACGGATGTGCGGAATGAGTGTATGAAATGTGTGCATCATAAGGTCTCCAGTATATTTATCTGAGGCATCATTCAACTTCTAAACTTGTATCTTGCAGAAAGGTTTTAATAGCATGACATAATCTAAGTCATGTACGAACTCTGTTTTTAAGAGAGTTGACTTCTGTCTGGTTTACACAACTCCCTCTAATTTTACACAAAGGCAAGCATAATGGAAGGCTCTTCTCCCACTGCTTTTATGTGCCATATCCTTTCTTTCTGTTTCTTCTTTAAAACACGTCGGGTTTTTTATTTAATGCAGGATTGTGCATCCAGTGCCTTGCAGATGGAATGCATAATTGAACATTATACTCCACTCTTGAGAGACATGCCATAAAATTAATATTTGAACCATATTCTTGCTAGATCCAGAGCAGAGAGCAAAATAACACAAAGAAAATATTCTAAAGCAATTTGTGGCCTATCTGCAGAATAGTTTCCAAACATTAGCATAGTAAGAGAAATACTTAAGATTAATAAAACATGAGGTTTCATTCACAGGCACCATTATACTGTGCTAGGTTGCTTTGGGTAATTTTGCAATTAAGAAGTTGGAGTGAGGTGATGAGGAGAAGACTAGGAGTGACAAAAGATTTCAAGCAATGGTCCCTGTTCCCTCTCTCACCTCCCAACACACACACACAGCTGTGCAGTGGGGAAACACAAAGCAAGAAACTGTTAGAGATGAAACCACACTGCAAATGGAATCACAGTGGGGTCAGTGTTTCACAGCATGGAGGCCCTGGCTTCATGAAAGGCATTAGAAATGCTTAGGACAAAAGATTATGGGCAATGTTTGATGTAGTACTACTGTAAAGCCAAGGGAAAACAAAAAAGAAAAAAAAAAGTTATAAATTCTATTCAAGAGAGAAACAAGGCTGGGGAAACAGAAAGGGGATGGCCATTACTAGTCAACTAGTTCTGTCACTACCACAGACATGAAACTAAGATATGAATTTGGAGTAAAAAGTGCCTCATATGGGGGTGTTTTGCCCTGGGATACTGGTGTGAACAAAGAGATATCAAGTCATTAAAATCTGACAGTCTCAGATTTCAGAGTTAGAATCCAGAGTTTCTAATTATGTTCAAAACTGTTTCTAGACATAGGAAAAATGAGTTTTAACTTTATCATAGGAGCACTGATACCTGATCTTAAAACCTACTGGCATCCAAACGCACCTGAGTGCTGTATAAACTGTGGTTTTGTGCATTACTGGGACTTAATTTTTCATTTTTACCAGATGGTAAGGTCTTCCTCAGTTAAGAAGTTGAATTCTGGTAATAGTGGCTGCGGAAACACACCTTTAAAAGCATACAGTATGCAAATAGCATTGTTTTGCAGTTGCAAACACAGCTTAAAATTATGGCTGAAATGGAAATTTGCTTTTTTAACTGGGCTGACATCTCTGCATTGCACAAATGGACAAGGAACAAAGAGAAAAGGCATTATTTCATCCTCAGAAATAGCTAAGGTGCATAACCATGACCCGCAATCACCAGAGTAATTAATGCTAGAAAAGTTAGAGGCAACAGGTACACCTATAGTATCACATCTGCAGCTCAGATGTTTATTAGTCACAACTTGACATTAAAAGACCTTCTAATTGGCAAGGATTTATTCCCTCTGATCTCAGGAAGTTTATAATTGCGAGGGCCACAGACACAACAATGAATAATTTCTAAGTCTTCCACTCTTCCTAATGTGTTACAGAAAGCATGCATTTTGGTGCCGAGAGCACGGTGACAGTGAATAAAAAGCAGGTGAGCTCCCCTCTCTGGTCTACAGCAAAAATAGAAGGAACACCCCGCAATGCCCAGAGTAGGCATAAAACCTAATTTTCACGTATAGCCTTGGTTAATTCTCTAATTGCTTGATTCTCTCCAGTGACCAGCAGTCAAGTCTGCCTGACACGCTCCCGGTTCCTTCACTCCATGCGGGAGCCAGCCAGCACCCCAGTGGTGCTGCTGCTGGGGTGCGGGACCTGCCCTGCAGCCAGCGGGACTGGGCCGCAGCGGCTCAGGGCACAGGTGTCCCAGTAAGGTGGCACTGGGCCACGCCGCACACACGTGCAGCCCCTGAGCACACACACGGTGCTGGCCACACACAGAGCTGTGACGGGGACGGCGCAGCGGCACCAGTTTGTCACCACCACCACCACCCCGTCATCTCCCTCACTTGTCCCAGCTCGGCCACCACTGCTCAGGGAGGAAGTACCATCTCTGTTGCGATGCCAGGGATGTTCTGGCAACAAGTATTTCCAGAAAGCTGCACATTTGAGAAGGCACTTAAAAAAGCCCAGACCTCTTTGTTCAAACTTCGATTGAAGACAGACCCATAAGCTCTCTATATTATTTATTAGTTATTGTCTTATTTAATCCGCTTTGGAAAGGCAACAATAGAGGAGTTACAGTTCTCCACTTTATTTCCAAGCTAGTGATGTTATTCCTTAACTTAGAAGCTGAAAGCAGACCATACCATACACTTAACTACCAGCACAGATGGTTTACTGTTGTCCACCTCATTTGCCCCATTCCTGACTCACTCACTACCAGTCACCATTAGTGGTGCATTGGTCCCCAGCACATCACTGGGGAACACAGGTCTTTGCCCAGCTACCTGAGCTCAGCGGATGCATCCCTGCCCTCATGCAGAAGTGCACCTTTCCTGATCACTCTTGAAGAACACAAGTGGTTGGGAGCTGGGAAAAAGCCCCTGGCAGACTGCAAGGATCTCACCCCACGTACACCACGCTAATTTCAAATTCTCACCTCCAGGCCAGCCTATGAAGGAAAATCAGGAGTAGAAAGGGATGCTTGCAAAAGGGAAGGAGGAGATTGTTGCCAACCTAAGAGTGATCCACTCATGACTGAGGAGCACCAACACTCCCAACAACTTCAGAAAGATTGGGTGACAAACAGGAGCAGGCTTCTGTTTTTCACATTAAGTTTCTTCGTAAAAACAAACACACCAAAAAAAACCCACAACACCATTACCCTCTCCTGCTAGGTAAAATCCCATTAAACAAGCAGAAAGATCAATAGACTTCACTCTCCCTTCCACACTGAAGCAAACTGCCCTCAGACACAAGGTTATTTTAAGTACCTCTGCTGAGGTTTTTGTTTTGAAGAGACATTTGTTTTCAGGGAAGACACACATAAGAGTCAGACTGCACCCTGAAATCTGATTTCTCCTTTAATGGTGGGCTTGGGCATCTGGAGTGTATATGAGCAACAGCTAGCCTCCAGTTCAGCTTGTAAAAACTTTTTGTGGGGGTTAGTGACTTTCTCAGTATTTTTCATGTTAGAATAAATTAACTTAAGTGTGCATGGAAGGTAGAAATACATATGACTGAAATGAAATTTGGGCTAAAAATAGCACTAAACCAATTGCATTGTTCACAGTGAGGGAAAGGAAACCTGGGGGGAAAAAAAGAAATATATTTAACAGCTGTCTCAACATAATGTCAGATTTATTCAAGATTTCTAAAATGGTCTTTGACAAGCCTTGACTCATTGGGTAGGACTGGAAAGGGTATTGAGGGTTGACTATTTCTTGTGATTTATAAGAGACCACTGTGACTAGTTTGAAAAACCTGCATACAAGTGCAGTAAATTAAAACAGAAGCCTACATAAGACATGTACCTTACAGACAAAAGGCTTAAAGCATTCTTCAGTCTGAATCACCAGAATGTGGTTTGCAAAGGGAAATCAGCTTCAAGAATTTCTGCTAGACAAAGATGTATTCGCCAGTATTTAGAAGAATCTTCTATTAGCATACTTTGGAAATTAAAACCTAAACTCATGCAGCTGTATCATGCTTCCAAAGGCATGGCACTTAGTCTCTACATCAAAAATTGCAGAAGTTACCAGTGGTTCACAGCTCACACTGGATCATGTAGTAGTCTCATGTATCAAAAACCTTGCATGGTGCATACAGCAACCTCTACGCAAGTGCAACTTAAAAAGCATTCAATTTTGCATGTGCAGAAGAAGGGAAAATGAAACCACGTGTATTTGATCAAAGACGGGCATGTTGGCCTTCCCTTTAGCTCTGAGAGATAACTGCACAAATTTTCACATAAAATTTGAACATTACTTGATTCATCAACAGAACCTTGCACAGGTTGTACCACAAAGAAAAAACTCCAGACATCTTCACGAGAAGTGAAAACCCCACAGCTAGAGGTGCTCTGCATAAGAAGTGTATTAGTTTCACAGATCGAAGAGAAGTCAGATTGTGATCTTCCTTAAAACCCTGGTTTCCCCTCTCCCTTCAGGCAGATACTCACATTCCCCTACAGAGTCCAAGAAATTACTGAGCAAAGGTTCACTCCTACTCCCACAGCTCTCTCCAAGCCCCACGAGTAAATCAATACAGGCAGCTCCTTTGGCTTCTACCAAAATGTCTGCAGAGGTACGTGATCTACACCGAATAGTTTTGGAACAGCATAATACCTTTACTGTGAAGCTCTGGCACCAGCTTGGATGTCCAGCCCAACTGGATGCATAGAAGGGCCACTTCTCCTTGGAATGAGACACAGAATCTGAGATTAGGTCTAAAATCCTTTATTTTAGATCCCCTAGGGCACATTAGAGTAACAGCTAGTGGCATCCTACTACAGAACAGACTGGGGAAACGGCATCTTATGGATGTGGTTTGCTTGCCATCACCTCTTTGTGATGCCAGCTGGTGGTTTGTACCAGACGCACCTCAAATGATATATGGGAATTCAGGAGCCAAAACTCTCCCATGACAGTTACCTCCCAGACTATATGATGACCCTGCAGCCTTTGTGTCACCATGCAAATTTAAGGGATCAAAATCAAACCTCCCAGAGACTCCTACACAGCATTGTAACACCCCTTTTCAGTGATGGGGTTTTATTAGCTGTTGTTTCTGGACGAATAACCGGGAATAGAGCAGCTGATATTCTTAATGAAGGCTTGACATCTCTTCTTTGTATAATAGAGTAGTTAATACACTCCGCGTATAATAGCCAAGAAGGCAAAGGGCTGAAGAAAAAGGAAGTAACCCCAAAAGAAAAAGAAGAAATCAATAAGCAAGAGAGGGATCTGAGACTTCCAGCCTCTTCATCATCTCCTGCTACACAGGTCAAAACAGAACACAATGTTTCGGCCACTTCTTGTCTGATGCGACTGTTGCTATTGGAATAAAATATTTTCTGGAGTACATCTGCTCCCATTTGCCTTGCACAACCACAGTCAAAAAAATTTCTGTATTAAACCTTGGGGTAAAAGATCCCTGTCCAGTAGGGACTCCTCCCTTGTTCCACAGAAACTACTCAAGATATCACTTCCAAACTTGAGGGGTTATGATTGCCTAAAGCAACTTCTCTCCTTCTTTTGTGTCAGTTAAAATAAAAGAGCCTGATTTTGAATTCCCATCCATATCCATATAAACCTAGCTTCAAGTCAGCACAGCTCCACCAGAGAAGAACTGCTGGAAGATGCAAAGTGTCTTTTATCTGCTAGACTGCCTATACGTTGAGCTGAAACAATGGGTGAATTATCCCAGCACTATGTTCTTCCTGGGCTGAAAAAGGATAGTAAATTGAGACCTCATCAATCACTCCAGCTCCTATTGCTCCTGCAGAGAGAATTGTTATGACAACAGGAGGCTGAAACCCAGGTTTATTGTAACCGAACAGATGGATTCCAAAAGTCTGGGACATTCTTGCAATGGAAAAGCTGATGAATTACAGAAGAAAAAACATATGTCACTTATTTAACCTTCTGATTTTCATTGATTCATTGCTAGGACAAGCAAACAAATCTTAAAAGGAAAAAAAAAGGAAAGAAATAAAAAGAGCAAACAGTAATGTGATTATTGTTTCTATATTTCGTACAGTAGTGATGCCTTCTATGCCAGCATACTGCCTGCCCCTTGACCTTCCTGCCTCAAATCCCTAGATGTAACCCTGATTTCTGAAAGAGGTGGGTGGGGCTTACGTAGTGCTAGAGGAAGTGTCTCCAGTTCCTCTCCCTATTCTTTTTTTCCCTACTAGCCAATGGCATTAACATTTGACAGAAGGGTAGCAGCCAAGAGACTACATTTCTATATGATGACTGCCAGCTAAGCAGGGGACAGAAACCCAAACCAGTGCTCCCACGGCTAAAAGCAGCTGCCAGAACATCCACAGTCTCTGGGCAGAGGAGGAGCAGCGGAGACTAGAGATGATGTGCAATCCACAGCCTGGGATTACAGCAGGGGATGTAGTACACTTGGTAGGAAAGCAGGTTACACTGCTCAGGAACAGATCTCTGTGCATGATTGCAACAAAAATTAAAATGCATTTCCCTCTCCCCCCAGCAAAATAGAAGAGAAACACTTCTGAAGATGCATTGTAATGGGAGAATGAATGCCTTGTGGCTTTGTAAAACGGCAAGAAGACATTTCTGAATCCAACCTTTCCTCTGTGTGTGTGTGTGCTTGCACATGCCTGCACACACAGCCAGAATACACATTCACCCACAGAACCCAAAGATGTGTCTAAGCACACAAAAGGCAGAACACACTTACGTTCGCCCACACAGGGGAACAGTTAAACACAGCAATCACTGCAAGTATATCCATGCATATGCGCACAGACAAAACCTGGGATTTCCAGCAAAGCTTGAGAATTCAGTGTAATAAAAAACGGCTCCTTGCAGCAAAGCACTTAACGAATGGCAGATTGTATCCAAAGGGTGCCATTACCCAAGGGAGCTGGGGGATTTGGCTGGAGCACACAGTATGAACAAATGGCCTGAAGATCTGTCAGGGTAAGGACTGCATTCAGCATAATCAGAAGGCTTCATCTCCTCTGAAGCCCTATATAGTTCATTCCCAAAGCAGATGAAGCTGCAATATTTTTTCCACACTTTAAAAGTAAAGTTTTTGTGAGAGGAATCTAATTTTTGAAAACTATTGTACCCTCCCAGTATTTTCACAGTCATGTTCTCCTCTCAGGCCCATTAGCAAAAAAAATTAGCACCTTTCATATTAATTTAATTTAATTATTCAATATCTTCTTACATACCAACCAGGGAAATTTGAAAAACCTAACAAGAGACAACAATAAGTTTCAGTTTTAAATGGCCAGTAGAGACAAATAATGGCTCTGACATTGGCTGCCTTCTAGAAATCACCTTTTCACTTTCCCCTATAACCCATAATTTGCAACTCCTCTTGTCTTGAATAAAATATATTATTTACACCATGTTTTCTATTCTAAGATCTTAGAATTCCTCCTGGACTCCAGCTCACACATTGCTTGTGTCAGACTCTGATGGAGCATCTACTTCTGATTACAGTCTGGCAAAATAAATCACAGAAAATTGGAATTCCAAGGAAAAGAACATTTCATGTTTCATCATGTTGTTATTATGAGAAAGGCAGGCTTTTAGCTTGATTGTTTTATTTTTACCAAGGGATGCTCAGTGCTATGTTTCATGTGCTCCCAGAATATGAGTCCATGTACTCATGGTGTTCCAAATCCTCAAAAGCCACAGTCAATTATACTGCTCGAGAATGGTGACTCTAGATTCCTTACCACCAGTTTCTCCTGAGGTGCTGCTGGCTCTATCTGTCCCATGCAGCCATACTCCTTGTGGCTTTAAAAAATGCACTGACTCTCGGAATGCTTGAGGTTGGAAGAGACTTCTGGGGGTGACCTGGTCCAACCCCACTGATAAACAGGGATAAAGTCAGTTGCCCAGGACCACGTCCAGTCAGGATTTTAATATCTCCAAAGAGGGACACTCCACAACCTCTCTAGCAAACTGTCAGTGCTTGACCACCTTCACACTGAAAAAGTTTCATATTTTGTTTAGACAGCACCTCCTGTGTTTCAGTTTGTGTCCATGGCTTCTGGTTCTGTCACTGAGCACCACTGGAAAGAGCCTGACTCTATCCTCTTCTCAGCCTCCCTTCAGGTGTTTATAAACATTGCTGAGATCCCTCTCAAACCTTCTCTTTTCCAGGCTGAACAGTCCCAGTTCTCTCAGCCCTTCCCCACAGGAGGGATGCTCCGATCCTTTCATCATCTTTGTGGCCCTTCACTGGACTCTCTCAGGTAAATCCACATCTTGTTTCTACTGGGGAGCCCAAAACTGGACACAGCACTTGAGGCCTCACTGGCACTGGGTAGAGGGGCAGGGTCACCTCCCTCCAGCTGCTGGCCTCCTCTCCCCTAACACAGCCCAGGGTACTTGTTAGCCTTCCTTGCCACAACGATGCACTGCTTGGTGCATCACAGCGGATCACAGTCAGCTTGGTGTTTGAAAGGGACCTTCCAGATGGTCAGTCCCCATTGTGCACCGGTGCCCAGGGCTGTTTGTCCTCAGGTGCAGGACTTTGCATTTTGCTTTCGTGAATATCATGTGATTGTTATGGCCCATTTCTCCAGCTTATAGAGGTCTCTTTGAATGGCAGCACAACCACCTGGTCTCTTTCACTCCTGATATACTCTGACTCTGTGTCACCTGAGATGATGATACGTTTTATTTCAAACTTGATGAGGGTGCACTCTGTATCAGTGACCAGATCATTAGTTAAGAGGTTAAACAGAATTGGCCCCAGAGAAGACCTGCATGAAGAAGGCACTGAGTACCTCAGGTATTTCTGTGTCCTTTGTCACCAAGTCCTCTGCCCCACTCAGAATGAGTGCCACATTTTTTCCTTGTCTCCCATTTACTGCCAGTGTACCTGTAGTAGCCCTTCCTTTCACGTCCTTTGTAAGATTCAAATCCAAGCAGGCTTTGGATTTCCTAACTCCGTCCGTGCATACTTGGACATCATCTCTATGTGCCTCTTGAGTTACCAGTCCCCGTTTTTACCTCATGCATGCTGCCTATTATGTTTGAATTTAGTTAAAAGCAACTTGTTCTTCAGTGCAGGCCTCTTAGCAGGAAATCAAGCTGCCTTTGCTTGGTTTTCCTGCTCAGTATGATGGACTGCTCTTGAACTTGGAGGAGGTGATCCTGGAAAAAAAACTACGAAATCTCCTGGACACGTCATCTCTCTGGGGTCATATCCCATGGGATTCTTCCAAGCAAGACCCTGAAGAGGCCCAAGTTTTCTCTCCTGAAGTCCAGGGCTATGGTCCTGTTATTTGCCTTGTTCCCTTATCTCGGGATCCACCATCTCATAGTCACCACAGCCAAAGCTGCCCCTGGCCTGTGCCTCCCCAGCCAGTCCTTCCTTCTTTACAAGTAAGAGGTCCTGCAGAGTATTTCCCCTCATTGCCTGCTCCATCACCTGAGTCAGGATATTACCATGAATGAGCTCCAGAAACCTCCTGCGTTGCTTATGTGCTCACCCGTATTGTTGCTTCAGCAGATGTTGGGGTGGCCACGGCCTGCCGTGAGAACTAGGGCCTGGAGACTTCTCCCAGCTGTCTGAAAGCCTCACCTTCTTCCCGATCAGGGGGTTGCAGTTAAAGATATTATTTACTTCACACTAGTTTGTGGCTTGTAACATTTCTGGAAGCATTTTTGTGCAATGCGTTTTCAGTGAAATATGAGCAAAATAAAACCCGAGTCAGGAAGAAGCTTCTCTCTATCTAGTCAAGCCCATCCTCTCTTTTTCCAGTCATTTTATCTGTAGGCTAGCAACTTGCAAAGGACACCCAATAATTATGACTACATTTGAGCTGAAATCAATATATAGTAAGTCACGATTTGGAATATCCAGACTTATACCTTCAAAAGCACAGCTTGATTTTTGGATGCCTGGCTGGAAGATATTTTGTGCTTAAGCTCCCAGCCATCGCATAAATACTGCAGTACATGAGATGCCCTCCTCCAAAGGAATATGTTTGCAAATACTGAACAGCATCCCCTATAATGAGCTGCCAATTTAGAGAAGTGAATAACTTTTAAAAAGCAGTCCTGATTTGGTAGCCACAGATGGGGGTAAAGCTGTACTTATTAATGCCATCACAGTAAGTCAGGCCTTTTTTGATTTATGCAAATCTAACCCAAAAAGTAACACATAGCTATGCATTTCTATCACTCCAATTTCAGCATGAACAAGAGTAAAGTAACTGATGAGTGTCAAGAAAGTAACTGGTGTATTACCTCTTCTCACTACATGCAATCCCAACAGCATGAAATTACCAGTGAGACCCAACTTCAAATATGCATTATGGTATAAATGGTCCTAAAATAGTTCCAAAAAATAGAGCCAAAGTAGTCAGAATGTGTTGCCTCCTTATGAAATTTAAAAAATCTAAGTATATTTAAAAATAATATATATTTAATATAATGTATTTCAAAATATTCAACTGCAAGGAGCAAGGTGCCAACCTCCCTCATAAGCAGAAGACATATTGTCCTATAAGGTCACAACTGAAGGGTTTTACCTTATCTGTGAACATTTGTACAGCCAAACCTTAGCCTTGCTTAGACTGGTGACAGGGCTGAGCATCCCTGTGTGCTGGGCTAAATAATGAGGTAAGTTTCAGAGCTCAGTGCTGGGGCCTTGTAGTATTAGTGGATTGACTCTAAAAATGTCAAAACCCCCTTTGCTAGAAAACAAAACTTATACAGAGAGTTGCAACAATTTGTTTGAAATCTCACTGAATTAAGCGAAGCTGAAAATAGAAGAATTTTTTTTTCCCATCCCTGTACCTCTTTCGTAGAGCCACCCTTCTGCTTTCCCAGAAGAAGGCAAGGTAAAGTGGGAACATTACAGCAATGCGTGTATAAGCAGAGAAAAGTAGCTGGAAACTGACACTACTAAATAAGTGTGATCTCATTCATCTGCTTAATATACGAGGCAGATCTGAAGGGAAACCTCAAGAAACTGCTCAACAGTTATCATTCTCTACAAGTAAATAGCCAAAGGAAAATCTGCTCAAGCATAAGGTAAGTATTCCCAGACATATTGCAGATACAGGTAATAACGCTGATAGGTCTTCTACAACTATAAATAAGTGAGAGATGCCAGATGCTTCTCTCTCTTCTTCACAAAATCAAAAGGTCTAGAAACAAAAAACATTCTAAAGTCAGAGACATATCCCAAAAATAACAGCAGGCGTTTCAAATATGTGGCTAGCCCCTATGGCTATAGCACAGCTGCGCATTGCATAGCTTTACAGAATTAAAGCTGTTACCTGCACACATTCTAAATGCACAGCCAGCATTAATGACACAGGCCATCTAGGAAGGATTAAGGATTAGTTATCATTTCAACCCAATGAAAGAAGATCTATATTTCTCTTTTAGACACGTAATTCACAGGAGAATCGTGCTTGCCAACACTCTGAAAAAATAATCTTTCAGAATTCTTGCAAACCCACTGTGTTATGATTTCATCTCATGAAATACAACACCTTTACATTAAACCTCATAAAACTAAATCCTGCTGGATCTCTTCCAGGCTCAGAGAATAAACAGCTATATCAGTGATGCCTAGAACAGTAAAATCTGGCCCACTGTCATATGGCATGTTCCCATTTACAGAGGGGAGCAGGTCTGCAAACAGCTAATTCACTTGACTATTACAAAATCCTCACATATAATGAATTTCTCACATAATTGTTCTAAGAAATACTTCAAGAAGAAAGAAAAAAAAAAAAAGAATGCTTTGAAAACCATAATACATATTTATTTATACTAGGTTTTGGGGAGAGGGGTTGGTAACCTGTTCCCTCCCTTCCCCTTAATGAAACGCATTGCAGAGCTGCTCTGGTTTTCAGCGAGCAGGAGCAGGTTTAGTTGTCTGGGGCTCTGGTAGATAGCAAAGGTGGGAAATTTGTTGTCAAAAGAGTTCAAAAGCACAGAAGAATATATCCAATGAGTTTACTCTGTAAAGCATAATTATTGTCCCTTTGCTGTCAGAAGTGCTAGCCAAATTCCTTCCAGCCTTGCCGGTCCGGCCCAGAGCACGAGTAAGGAAGATATCCAAATAATCAGTACAATTACACCAGGCAACACAGCTCTAATGCTAAAGCCCTCCTCAGAATCTCAGGGCAAATGTCTTCCAAAGAGATGGAGACTGGTGTATGGCCAAAGAACAGAAGCAATTTTCTATCTGATTTAGAATCTTCTCCATTTCCCATGCAGAACTGCACTTCAATCCCCTGGTCCAGGCAGAGGCTGGCACGTCTTCATGTGGAAACTGAAGTTACAGACCCAGATATGCAGATGTCACCATTCCTTCCATCTTACTTATCTGGCTAATTACATCTCAGGTGAACCACAACCAGGTCCACAGTGCAAGAACAGGAGCCAAGAAGGACATGAACCGATACCACTCCTTACCAGGGCCTGAATTCCCCTAAGGTTCCCCTTCTCATTTTTTCCATTCTGACCACAGCACTCTGGATTTTAGTAGCCATGGCTGGAGGATGATACTTCTACAGTAAAACGGAGAGGTTAACAGTGCTGTAACCTGCCCACGTCCAGTGACACAAAGCAGAGGGAGAAATTCCAAAACATATGGTCAGGCAGCAGAAATTGTTAGATCTTTTTTGAAGTGGCAGAAAAGAAACATCCCTGTTAAGATGGTTGATTAGATGATACAGCAGCAGGACAAGGTCGCTGACCACCTCACCAGGATTAATAAGGAGGAGATGTGTTTGGAGGGCAGTAGATTGTGCCTCCAAGCTCCCTGTCAAGCAGAGGACTATGCAGGACACCTTCAGTAGCTGGACATCACACTCCCAGTCTTTCCCTGGGGTGGGGAAGGCTGATGCCCTAGGAATGGTCTCCATGGATTCACAGCTCTCTCGACCAGCAAGTGACTTCTGTCAGAAAACTACTGTATATATAGGGTGTCAGAATCACAAACACTTGAGGCTGGGAGGAGAGAATGGCAGCTCTTTACATGCTTGACCATGTAAGGAGCTCTAACTCTTGAACTGGCTAATGACCCCAGCCCACAATTAGCCGCTCTTATGAGGGGCACACCCAGGCAGACCGTGCAACACAGCGCCAGGTGAAGTCACAGTGTTCACAGGGGCAAATCATCGTAGGGAAAAAAGCAAAAAAGAACAAAACACAGGTGATAGCACACCAGGGTAAAGTGAACTGGTACTGCCATTCTTAAGGGTTTACTCTGATACTTCAAGCATCATTTTCAACATAACTTCATCATTTTCAACCAAACCAAATGAAGATAATGCAACATGGCTCCAGCTTTGTTCACCTTTTTCAGCGTGAACTCTTTCAAGCCCCAGATGTGTAATTCTATACATTAAGTAGCAAAGGATACACATCTGTAAACCATGGTGCTTTTATTTTTAACGTTTATAAAACTACTCAAAACAACATAATTTCACTAATAATTCACAGATGTAAATATTAATTCTAAACTGACCCTGACACACAACTTTACTTACAGGGTCTAAACAAACCTTGTTTGCTGTGAAATCTTCTAGGGAAAAAAATATTACACAAGTAAACCAGAAAAATATATTCTCATGTTTTTTTTCCAAAAATGAAGTTTTCCCTGCAGAAAGTAAGTCAACCCAACTACATATCAATTGGGAACATGGGATGCAATACACTCACTTCCCTCAAAACTAGCAGTTCCAACCAGAACAGAAGACCAAGCAACAACTATTTGGGTAGAAGGCAGCTAAAATGGATTAGTCCCACAGAGAACTGGGAATACTGAAAATATAGAAATTTACAGAAACAAATTAATAATTTAAAGTGTGAAAATCCACTAAAAAACTAAATAAATGTGCTAGATGGTTCTAAAACTTACTTCAGCTTATATTACAAGTACGCATTTGCATGTACTGAGAAAGGAAAAATACACGTGGAGAAGAGCTTGTTTATAACGTATTTCAAACAGGGGTTCCTTTACAAGACTCTTCAGGTTTACTTTTCTGCCCCAAGTTGAGGAAGGTAAAGCTGTACTATTGAAAGCAGAATAGTAGAGGAAAGAATAAATTGGAGATGTTGAACAAAAGTTTTATACATTCCTTGAATACATGTTAAATTAAAGTTGCTTGCTTTTTCTCAATTATTTCTGAGCTTGTGAAAACTGCAGATGTAATACCAATACATCATAAGCCATGTCATGCAGACTGCTTCTGGGTCAGCTGCTTCAAACTGCTGGATTTTTTTTTTGTTATTTGGAAATACCAACTCTAGAGTCTGCAAATATATTTAAATTACTGATTATGTGCCTATTAGTTTGATTATTTGAATCACTGTGTAATTTAACTCCAATGCAATACAGAGGCTTGCTGATTAGATCAATCTGACATCACTGTTTCATTGCTTTATTTTAAATGGCATAGCTTTGGGGAACAGGTTCTCTTGATTTTGCTTTTTTTTTAATGTTTTACTACAAATTCTTATTATTATTTTAAAATAATTTCCCTTGACAAGTAATGGGTGTCCAAACCTTGAGGCCATTAGACTAGCTATCTATCTGTAAATCTGACCATTTCCCTGCAAGAAGCAATTAGTTCTGAAAGCGAGTTTCTATACCTGCCTCACTCGCACACTCATTTACAGCTGTTTTCTCTGTTAAGCACCGCAGAAGCAGAGCAGTCAGCGGCTATTTTTGGCCATGCATCTGGGGATTTACATGACCCCCCAAGCACACAGATCCACTCCAAAGCTCACCAATGTCCACAGCTTCAGCCACTCATCAAGGGAAGTACTAATGGTAACTTTGGATGCAAATGGCCAAAACCTGCCAAAGTCCTAACAGGGAGTACAATTTGGAACTAGGCCCTTCATGACCAGTAACAACAGCAAAACTCTCACAGTGGCCAATGATGGCAGTATTTCTGTCCCGTGTCACCCAGCCCAGACTGAGGCAGCAATTCTCCTTTCTCCCCACCTGAAGCACCCGTGCCCTACACAGAACCCGGGCATTTTGGTATAAACACCCTGTCCTTTTGTATGGCTCACACCGTGGGGCCCCGCTCTCTGCTCAAGGTGCTAGCTACTACCAGGCTGCAAATAGCAGCTGGGGGAAAGAAAGGAAAGATTTATTACATTAGAGCTTTCTAAACAAAATACACTAGGAAAACCAGGTACCATGCAACTGTAGTCCTCCAGGGCATGGTTCTGCTACCTTTGCTATCCAGCACTTAGATTAGATAGATAGTAAAGGGATTGGTAATTACAAACAGAAATTCTGCACGAGCAAAAGTGCTCACCATGACAAAAACTGTAGCCAGATATAGATACATGTCTGATAAATTTGAAGGATTGTAACTTACTAAAGGACTAGCATACAAATAAATCTGGATTTATATATATACGTGTGTGTGCGTGCATAATGCAGCATCTAAGCACCTATATTTACTGCTTCATATAAATGGAAAGTACAAAGCAATATTAAAAAGCAGAGGTTTGGAATGACATTTAATGTTCCTACAGAAAACATTCCAAACTGGGAGAAAAAAAATCTGCAAATTTAAAGATACTAAATGCAGGGAAACTATTAAGGGAATGACCACTAAAATTAAAATAGTAATAAAAGTGAAAACCTAGAAAACTCTGTGGGACTTGGTTTCCTTTCCATTTGAAATTAACCAGCCTCAATTTGATCCTTTCCTTCCATGGTAGCAAACCCTGACTAAAGATGGCCTGGAGTTCCAGTCCCCGGACAGAGTCTCCAGAGAAGGAGGGTAGCGAGCAGAAATACAGAACATCGTATTTCTAGGGGGAAGATCGCTACCCCGTGTCACTGGGCTACGGAAAACACGACATTACGTGCACAAGCGCCACCAAGAGGTTCTTCTGCCATCGCCCAAAGAAGATTTTCCCCCTGTACCGCTCAGGCACATTTTCAACATCCTTCGAGCAGGCTCACTGCTGCACTTTTCAGTGAGCATTCCAAATGGAAAGCAAAGAAAAGGATAACTTATTTTGTAAGGGTTCCTTCCAGAGAAGGGGGGCGGGGAGAGGGGAAGATATATCTACAGCATATGCAGTTTTTGATAATGGAACTTTTAAATGTTGTGGCAACAAAAAACAAGATTGCTGCCCAGTCTGGATCTGGAAAATGTTAAATTCCACCTTATCAGCCACCGAAACAGCATCAGGAGGGATCTGTTGCTGAGCTGCCTCACATCAAAATCTATGCAATCATATTTTTTTCCTGTCAAATTCAACTGTGAGATTCAAATAGTAATAATATTTCTGTAGTGTGATGTTGGAGACCATTTTTAAAGGTAAGCAGAAATTTTCTTCAGATGTTTTCATCGTGGTGAGAAAACCGGTTTTGTCCTCACTACTGCTATTTTATGAGCTGAAGAGAATGAGCTAAAAAGCTACAAGTTTTTCATTCCTCTACAACATTAAGGGCAACTCCTCAAGCTCCAATTTTATGCTTAGAAAGCCTCTGAGGTCAGTATTTCCCTAATCTGCTTGGCCTGGCTACTCTCACCAGTAAGGGTCAGTGGGGCTGGACTCAATTTAGGGGTGAAAGCATCACCCAGACATTTGGGAAAGGTGCATGCTTTGTGCCAGGTAAGGCTTGGCTACCCTCTGGACACCCGTGCCTTGCTTTGCAAATCATTGCTTTCAAAGTGGCAAATCATCCATCCTGGTCTCACCATCTCCCACAAAGGGAAACCAATCCGTGGGCTGCCCAGGAGCTGAAAGCTCAACATTTTCTCCAAAAAGAGGAGAGAGGCTGAGACACAGCCTTGAATTAAGCCTCCCAGGTGAGGCTGCAGGCATCCCAGGAAGGTCTCAGGAGTGTCAGACTGCAAGCCACGTGGCTAAACCCAGAACTTGGAGCATTGATTTGGACTAAATGGTCTCTAGAGGGTCCCACCAGCCACACTCATCCCATGATTTTGCAGCCCAAAAGGATGATGACACCTTCAGGTCGGTGACAAAGGAATATGAGGCCCAGGCTGGAGGAGCCATCAGTGATGGCAGCTTTTGCCTCAAAACTCATCACATCACCAAAGCACCTCATAGGGTCGGGGAAAAGGAGAAGCAAAGAGGCTCCCACATACACAGTACATAGGCAGGTAAGGGACTGAGTGATCTCAAGGCAGAAGATATCGAAAAACATGACACAAATTAACAAATTCATACTCTTTATTGCTGCCCATGTTGAAGCAAGCGTCTTGCCTGTTCTTTAGCTGAAGTGTCAATACATTTTCCCTTTTCCACATCTCGGCTTTCAGGACCAGTCAGAAAAAAGCACAGAAGCTCAGAATTCTCATCAAGGCTTGAAAACAAGGAGAAGCAGCACCAGGTTTTAACTTCGAGGGCACGGAACAGGCACATTCCTTAGAATACAATGTTACACTGAACTCCGTGCAAGTTCCAAGGACTCAAGTCGTTTTCCCCACAGTTCATTCATTTTCACCACCAGCCATCAGGTAACATTTACAGAGGGTTGGGGAGAACTGGAGCTGAGGTCTTTCTTTCCAGGCAGTTCATTCTCTCACCTAACTCCCAAGATTTAAGGTGATTTAAGCACTTGAGGATTAAAGGCGTTTTAACAGCTTATACAGATTTAAACATTTAAAGTGGCTTAAACGCTTATGCTACTTTCAGGGCTTTAAAGTGGCTTAACTGTCCATGACACTTGATGAATTTACGGGTGCTCAAAAGCCTATGCTACCTTTAAAACAATTAAAAAAACACCTTAATATATTAAAAAAAAAAAAAAAAAAAAAAAAAAGGAGGTATACCTTAAAACATCATTGTATTTCAGGAGTGCAGTCCTGCTTGGCTCCTGCCAGGTCACAGCAGGTCGTCCAAGCCTTCAACCCGCCGCCTTTCGCGGAGGTGCATCCCAGCGCCTTACCTAGCGGCAGCGTGCCAGGCCGGAGCGCTGGAGAGCCGGGACACGGCGGGGCCCGCGGGGTTGAACTCCCCGGGGAGCGAAGGGGGCGGCACCGCTCCTTAGTTCCGCTCCCAATTAAGCGAGAGACCGTGGATGTTTATTGGCCCCAGCGCGTGCCGCGGGACACCCCCCCCGGGGACGCTCCCGGGCCGTGCCGGGCACATCCCACGCCCGGCCCCGACGGGTGCCCCCGACAGCCGGGAGGCAGCGGCACCGGGGCAGCCGAAGCACGGCCCCGCTCCGCCCGCAGCGCAGCGCGGTGCGAGGGGCTGTGCTGGCCGGGCCGGGCCGGCAGGGCGAGCACCGTCCGCAGCCTGGGAAGGCGGCAGGGGTCACGGTGAACGGGCACTGCTGACCTGCAGCGACGGCGAACAGCCTTGGGGTCCGCAGGCTGGCAACGCCGTGCCCGAGCTGGCAGCGAGGAGCACTGAAGGCAGCCTCGCCCTCTGGCGCTGTCACCTGCAAGGGATCAGAGCGAGGACACGAATGATTGCTCCGGCCTGGGCGAGGCCTGGTTTTGTTTACATGATCTCGGGTCATTTCAAACTTAAGAGTAAATGAGTTCACCGGGCGTCATTAAAAATGGAAATAATACGGTCTCAATAAAACCTTGTTTTAAACCAGAGCTTAATCCCGGAAAACCTGTGGGTTTTCTGCTTATTTCCTGTGGGTTGTTTACAAACAAGCAAACAGTTCTGGTGAAAAGAATGAGCAGGTTTCTGTCGGAAATGTCTCATCCTCCACCACAGAGAATGGTTATTATCTCTAGTCTAAACAGTCTGCTCAGATTTGGGTCTTTGCTTCCACATAGCCTAGCTGGCTGCATCCATGGAAAGTAGTCTACAGGGAATTTATGGAGCAGGCAAATTTTCTTCCGATCGTGTTGAAATTCACCTGAGGGGATATCAATGACTCCAAAAAATGAGAAGCAGTGAAAAAAAGGAGAGAGAAAAACAAACCACAGACCTGTCCATTTTACAAAAACCTGGTGAATAGCCCAACCATTCAGGGTAAGAGCAAACCTGTTGGTAGATTTCCTTCCACCAAAGAGGAGTTTGGGAACAGAGGCTTGTAGAACCAGCACTAGGAGCTGGAAGGGAGATTCCTGGCAAGTGGCAAAGACTACAGCCTCTGGCAATCCTCAGGACTTGGCAAAACAGGCTTAAAATGGGCACCATAAGCCATCAGTGGGGCTCAGTGCTATGGAAGGCAACTGAGGCCAGGAGCTTACATGTGCTTACATGTTTAAACATAATTAGTGGCAAGAATATGTGGCACTGTAAGAAATAAACTACTTTTAAGCCTTACCACAAGTGATACTAGACATTCAGGATATTTATTTTCCAGGTATCAAACTACTTTAGGAAAGAGGCTGGCCTACAGGGAGATTACATTCATCAGCTTGGCCCACTGGAATGGATCTTGGAATCTCGTCTGAAAGAGCTGGACTGGCTTCACCATGTGACAGCAGCCTGCCTGGGGCAGCACTGCAGCCATTCCAGCATGGCAGGCCTGTGCCTTCCTGGTGGGAATGCTGCAGGTCCCACCGCTTTCCTGTGCCACAAGCAATGTGTCACATCTCCGGCAAGCCCAGTCTGGAAACTGGATGTACAGGGATCCTGCGATTTACAGAAGTCATCATGGCTGAGGCTAGCTTCCCATAAAACATCTCTATAAGGAGAAATATTCAGTAGCTGATTAATGAATGTGGTTTACCACAAAATGATACTACACAGGCCTACTCTTTTCAATAATAATCCCATAAATAATATTACTAAAAATCCAAAAATTATCCAAAGCACACTGAGCTGGGTTGTGATCTCAGTGCCTTGCCTGTTGTCTTCCCCTTGGTGGTAAATCAACACAAACACAATTCCTTAAGAGAGTTTCTAGGTGAAGACAGGAGTGAAGGGAAAGGGATGTGCCTATGCTACACAGAGCCAGGCCCGCGCTTTCAGCCCCAGAAAAGCGTGCTAATATTTCGAAAGCACTTGGATTCTCTCACTCGGGGAAAACCCCTCACTGACAGTCGGGGCCATCCAGGGGCTGTAGGGCCCTGGTCCGCTGCGGGCCCCCTCTCCTGGCAAGGGAGGGGCAGGAGGGGCTGGGGGGCAGCAGGAGAGCCCCGCCTGGCAGCCCCCAGGGCTGGGCGCTGCCGAGCCGGAGTGGGGCCGGGAGAGCCGGCAGCCCCCAGTTGCTGCCTGCGGCTCCAGCCCCGGGCCGAGCCCTGCCAGGATCGCAGGGAGAGGCCGGAGGTGCCAGACACCCCCCGGGGGCTGAAGGAGCCGCCAGCCTCGTCCCTTGCCTGGGAACCGGCCCGGCCACATCTCCCGTCCGCTGCCATTGAAATCTCCAAACGTGGGCACGGGGTGCCGGGGGGAGCGGGCGTCCGCAGTAGCTGTGCCAGAGGCAAAGCTCACCTCCAGCTCCCCGCGGCCCGGGGCGGCCCCGCGTCCCCTGCCCGGCACGGGAGCTCCTTTCAGGGGGTTCTTTGTTCGCCGGGATCTTTCCCTCCTTCTCCGTGCTCGCACGGTAACGTTCCTTGCAAGGATTTCCTGCCAAAAGACAATCCCCCTGAGCAAAAGCAGACCGAGAAAGTAGTGACCAATCCTTTCTGGATGGCTGTCACCAGGCTCCTCCCAGCCCCCGCTCCCCCTGCTATTTGCATACAAGAAAATCCAGAAAACTCCCGTTTGCCCCGGCATCTCGCTCAGACCCTCCGTCCCCGCCTGGCAGCAGGAGCNTGCTGTGCCGAGGCATCGAATACCAGAGCATGCGGCTGCCCAACCTGCTGGGGCATGAGACGGTGCAGGAGGTGCTGGAGCAGGCGTCCACCTGGATCCCGCTGGTGCAGAAGCAGTGCCACCCCGACACCAGGAAGTTCCTGTGCTCCCTCTTTGCCCCGGTCTGCATCGACGACCTGGACGAGATCATCCAGCCCTGCCACTCGCTCTGCGAGGAGGTGAAGGAGAGCTGTGCCCCGGTGATGTCCGCCTTCGGCTTCCCCTGGCCCGACATGCTGGACTGCAGCCGCTTCCCCAAGGACAACGACCTCTGCATCCCGCTGGCCAGCAGCGACCACATCCTCCCCGTCACCAGGGAAGGTAAGAAAGAGGGAGCGGCCGGGTCGCCCCCGGGCCGTCAGCATCTGCCCCCGACGAGCCGCCCCGACAGCGGGGTCCCTCCGCGGCTTTCCACGGGGGGACGAAGGCATCTGCCTTGAGTTACAGCACGCCCCGGTGCTCCGGGACGGGGGGACCGGGGAGGTGGCCGCAGACCAGGTTCAGAGAGGCTTTTCCAAGGGGGCCCGGGAAACCGCAGGCACCGTCGAGGAACTGTCACCGGCCTGCACCCAACTCCATCCTCAAAGAAAAGGTCTGGGACTCCGCACTGGAGCCGCGCGGCATCCAGAGGGTCGATCGCCTCGTACAAGAGTCGTCGCTGTAGCGCGGAGCTGGGGTGCTTCCTCCCCATTCCCCTTGCGCTTTTTTCCCTGTTAAAACAAAAACTTTTGGTTGAGGCGTGACCTTAAAAGCCCGGCGTGACCTTAGGAGCCCACCGTGACCCCTGTAGCGGGTCTGCAGCCGGGTAAGGCGCCATAAAGTGCTCGGGCAACTCCCGGGCTGGGGGGAGAAGAAGCAGGCTCTAGGGTGAGAGGATGCAAAGCTGGCGTTTCCCAAAGGGTTCCCAACGCCACCTGCTGTTCCTTTCTCCCCGGGTCTGACGGGGACTGTTGCTTCCATTTCCAGCACCCAAGGTCTGTGATGCCTGCAAAAATAAAAATGAAGATGATAATGACATCGTGGAAAACCTTTGCAAAAACGACTTTGGTAAGTGGAAGCAGAGCTGCTCTCGATTGAAACTTGAGAGTCAGGGATCAGGTACAGCTCCCAGTGGAGTCAGTAAGAGATGTGCCTGAATAAAGGCAGGGCTTTGACCGTTGGGTCATGAAACACAAAATTCCACCTTGGAGTAAAAAGTAGCCCTTTTTATCATTCTTTTCTGTTTACTGTTTTGAAGTAGTGCTCTTTTATGTGGATGTTGCTGGCAAGCCCAATAGAAAGTAAAACGAAAAAAAAGAAAAAAAATAGAGGATCTTTCATGCAGACTATTGCCTGGGGAGAGGTAGAGCAAAGCTTCATTTAGATGTTTGAGACAGAGCCGCATGACCAATCTCAGTGTATGGTAAGAAAGAGTCTCTCCGCAGATTAAGAATGAAGCTCTATATATCATTTGACAGAGAAGGTAATGCACAGACAATTGGGGATATAAACTTAATGGGAAGATCTGGGGTTAGAAGAGGACAAGAAAGCCCCTTCAACACAGACAACTGAAGGACACATTATCCACACATTAGCATTTCAAGAGCAAAAGGGAATAAGGAGGGGAATCCTTTTACAATAGGTCAGTGTTTAATACCTGGAAACAGATTTGTAGTATAAGTATCTACAATTCAAAAGTCTTTCTTTAAAAAAAGAAAACAAAAACCCACCCAAAACCTGAAACCATGATTGTGAGACATAAGTGCTAAAACAACCAATAGTTTTGGCCTGGCAAATTGCACTCAGATAAATCCTCCTAAAGCTAAACATGCCCCACAGCTTCTTACAGAGCCCTGTATCCCCCTCCTAGTTATTTTACCAAATCGAATGCAGCTGTTGGACCAATTTGCCCTCCATGGGATCTATTCTTTCAAAAAAACAATGCATGTGAAATATCATTTCCTTACAGGTTTGCCTAAAATCCTCTCCAGCCTAATAAATTAAGTGTAGAAGTTCTGAGCTGTAGCAGAGATCAGGTTTCAGATTAGGTCTAGGTACTTGCCTCCCCACCTCCCCTTCAAATGCTACTTTCAGGAAGGCTGTCCTCTCGAGCAAAAACAATGGTGCTCTGCTTAGTGTAGCAAACCTGCCCTCTCTCTGTTGCAAACAGGAGAAAAGCTGGAAAAAATATTAATTTAGAAAGGAAGGGAAAGGAGGGGGAGGGGAAAGAGGAGAAAAGAAATCCAAAAAACCTCAACCCTAAGGTTGATTCAAACTGAAATGACTTGCATGCCCTTTGTGGCTTTAGAAATGGAGCCACCTGCTGCCTCTTCTGTCAGCCCTGACAGTTTAATTAGCAATAGAGCACCTCCCTCCCCAGGTCCTCTTTATGTGCACTAATGGGAAAAAAACCTCTCAATCTCTCTCCCTCTCCCCACTTCCCCCTCCCCTCGCTCTATTAGCCTTGAAGATAAAAGTGAAGGAGATTGCCTACATCAATGGGGATACCAAGATCACCCCCGAAACAAAGAGCAAAACCATCTACAAGCTGAATGGGCTGACAGAAAGAGATCTGAGGAAGATAGTGCTCTGGCTCAAAGGTGGCCTGCAGTGTACCTGCGATGAGATGAACGACATCAACGTCCCCTACTTGGTGATGGGGCAGAAGCAAGCTGGGGAACTCGTGATCACCTCGCTGAAGCGGTGGCAGAAAGGGCAGCGGGCTTTCAAGCGGTTCTCCCGCAGCATCCGCAAACTGCAGTGTTAGTGGCTTCCTCTCTGCCTGTCTCCAGCAGCCGCCCCTGTCCCAAGCTCTCTGGGCCTCCCGCACCTTCCTGCTTTGGCCCCTGTGAGCCTCGAGATGCCGTGGGCACAAGACACAGCGACCGAGAGGGGAAGAACCCCTCTGTTTTTGTACATAGGTTAAAATGTAATAATAAAAAAAATGACTATTTTTGGGAAGCATTAAAGTATCTCGCTTAAAGCTTGGGGTTTTTTTATGGTTGCAAACGTGACTTTGGTCTGGGGTCTTTCCCTCTTCGTTTCGGTAATGCTGGTTCATTTATCTTGCTGCTTCTCTGTATACTTGCATGTTTGTTGTGCCACAGCAGGAGATGCAGAGAAAGCCAAGCGTGTGGCTGGCCCGTCACCGCGGGCACGGTGCTTCCGCTGAGGTGACGTGGCTTGCCGTCTGTATTAACACTATAAAGGTCACGTTACGACTCTTGCATGTGATACATAGGCACCAGTAAGAGTATATTAACCATTCTCACATTTTATTTTCCACAAGTCTGAGCCCTTCTCTCTCAGAAAAAAAGAGAACAAGTTTTGGAGTTGGTTGATCTGAATGCAACTTTTTTTTTTTTTTTAATTTTTCTGCAAATTAAACCATCTGTAGCCTAACTGTAATATACCTAGTGGTTAACCTGAAAGAGTTGTAAAATATTGCTTTAATTAACCTTGTAAATACTCCAGATAAATGTTATATTCTTGTATATAAACTTTACATCATAGTTTACTCATTGTCTCTGTCTGTATTCACTTTAATCCATTTTGGGAGAACTGGGAGAAAGATGTCCAACTGGACTTTGTCATGGCAAAGCAGAATTTGTCATTCCACCCTAAGTGGCCAGTAGAAAAGCACGAGGAAGCCTCTAGTGCTGCAATCAGAAAATCCATAGTGGACCTCATTTCCCTGAAGATGAGCCCGTGAGACACAGGACTGATGTTCAGTCAGCTCATTTTAATATGTGTCTGTTGAGCTCTTGGAGATGAGGCTTCTTTTCTGTGGCTCCTTTGTTCGACTGCCTGCATTTTCTCATCTTCTCAGAGGACTTCTCTGGCGCGAAATTGCAGTGAGACCACTGTCTTAAAAATTGAATCCATCTTTCCATTTCTTGAAAAAGACATATTAAGGAGAAAAATGTCATTTGCATCTTGCAATTCAGAATAATGGTAGAGCAAGGCATTTTTTTGTGTGTATGTACACTCACTATTCTTATTGAGAAAGAAAATAAAACCTACCTAATAGTGTAACTAAATGAATGTTTTCAGCATTTTTCTTACAAATGTTTTCTGATGAAGAGTATTACCTGCATTTTATTGTACTTACCCTGAAAAATAATCTTGCTTCCCAATGTTGTTACATGTAGCAAATTCTTCTTAGCTTCACTGACAGGACGAGCAGTCTCATATTCCCAAGAACAACATTTTATATTAACTCTTCACTGATAGAATACAAATCCAACACTAGATTTTTCTTTAAAGTAAAAAAATCACATTCTTTTTATAAATTTAGTGTTATTTTTCACCCTCAGGATCAAAAGATGAAATGTAAAGATCCAACATGTACATTGTTTTAGAAAAATTAATTGTTTGCCCTCTCCCACAGTCTTACTGCATTCACTACAGCTGGTACAAACAGTGGTAGGATGCTGACCAAGCAAGAAAAGTGCAATCCTCACAAATGTCCCCAAAATACAAGAATTTTTTAAAAAAAATTTAAATAAAAGGAAAAAAGTAACCAATCACCAAACAAAAATCCCCATTTCAAACTGGCTCTTAATTATTTTGTGAAATGGTATCTGTATTTAAAGGCCAATACCTTGCTGAAATGTCATTAAAACTTTTTTTCTGAATGAACCTGACTTACCAGGAAACAGATTTGACTCTTTTCATGTTACGGTGTAATTATTTTAACACCAGCACTCTGTCCATCATCTTACAGAGCCATTTGCACTCAGGTATTTTATCACTCTACCCATTCTGCTCAGCATATGATGTAATGCCTGTACCTGAACACCCTTGGGTTTAGAGGGAACAAGCTCCCAGATGAAGAGGAGCTGTCTGAAGATGAACCTGCAGAAAACAGGCACGAATGCCTCGTGGAGGAAAGCAGCTTTGAAGAGGCAGTTGTTGCAATGTGGTCGCCAGGACTGTTGCACACAGCCTGCCTTACAGATACGAAGTTGTCCTACAGCAGCCATAAAATTATCTTAATTGGGCTGTCCTAGAAGGCAGCAGTACTGATGCTGATGAGGACAGACAGGTCACAAGTTACTCACTCTGGGGTCACGTGAAGGCCAAGACCATACAACAGATTTTTGCCAAATTACTTAAATGTATGAAGACATATCACCTATGATCAACAGTGCCCTGTCTTAAAAAAAGAAAAAGCAAACCATACCACATTCCCCTTCCTCTATCACAACATAAACACAGTTACACCAGCAAAATCCTGTTCCTGTCAGGACAAATTCAGGAGAAGAACAAACTGAACTGGCAAACACTCAATTTTGCCAGTATAATCAGCATCCTGGATTAAGAGCACCTTGCCATACAGATGCCCTACTGATAAAGCCTTCTGCATGTGGCCCTTGGCTGAATCACTGGGACTATCCACTCTAGAGGTGAATTGACAGGGGTAGGATTACCTTTCAGATAAACAGGATTTAAGCAAATGTGAAGAGTAATGGGATTCACCGTTTCCCAAAGTTCCATCACCTTGTTCTAACAGTATTGTATTTAAAGATGGGTCATATCCACCTCACCAAGAAGTGTCAATGTTTGTTTTACTGTTTCTAGTGGTGTAAAAGCCAGACATTGCAAACTATACAAGTGAAAATTAGGATCTTAAAGTCACAGCCTGAGGAAACTTCACCTCTCAGATACTGCCAAAGAAGTAAACACATACATTTTTACTCTTACTTGCTCAAAAATAACTGAAAATCTATGACTGTGCCAGGAAAATAGTGAGCCAAACATATAACAAAAATTATCAGAGCCTGTTACTTCTCATAATTGTGTCACATATACTTCAGAGTAACTTTATTACCTGGTATGGTATAGTTCACTCCTAACAAAGTTTTTTTTGGAACTGATGAAAAAAGACAACCCACTGCTGCATTTTTTCAGACACTTTTTGTCTTTTTCTAAATAAAACAACATTTTTATGCAGCCAATTATGTAGCTTCCATTGTATTTGCTTTCATAAAAACTATAAAAGCAGCTGACTACAATGGATTAGTGTAAGAACAATAATAATGACACTTGACATTCATACAGAAGTTTCCATTTAGTTTCTCAGACTGCCTTCACAAAAATAGGCATTAATATCCTTCTTCTGCAGATCAGGAAAATGAGGCACAGTAAAGTGAAATAACTCATTCAAAACCACCCAGCAAGTCTTTTACAGTCAAGAAAAACAGAGTATTTTTTTCTCCAAGTTTTATGCTCTAATCACTAGCCCACAGCAATCAGAATGATGTATAATCAAGGCAGCACTTAGATTATAATTTGAAAGCATAACAGCAACCAAGGCTCCCTCCAACTTCTTCCCCCCAAATGTGTAAAAAAAAGTCTGCCCAAATTCAAATTTAAAACCCATCAGCAATATTCCTCACAGTCTTTTCCTTTCTTTCTTATTGATCGTTCTCTTTAACTATTTCGTAATCCTTTGTTTTCTCCCTCACTTCTCATTCACTTCAGACACCCACAGAGAAGCCACCCAGCCCCTCTCTCGCCCCTCTCATACAGACACTTTTGCCCTCAGAATGGTTTATTAAAGAATTCATTCAGTATAACTACACACAAGCCACAGAAATCCTAATGATCGGCTCAAGACTTAAAAAGACCCATGTGGAAAATCCAGCAAGAGACATGTAAATTTACTTAATGATTTTCTCTGAGGACAGGAGGGAAGTTAGGTGCCACAAGGAGCATCACAAACACATGCTGGTTGGCTCAGGCCACTATACCTATTCTGCAGCAGGAGATTTTAAAGATATTTAAGGAATATGTGAGCAAGAATGAAGAATAAACAGATAAAACACACCTTCCCTCTCTGACCAGATCTCCTGCATATCTCCCTGTTGTTATAACCCTTTGTTCTCCAATCTTGGGCCATGGAGCACCTCTCTCAGCCCTCTTTCAGATGTCTCACTACCTCACTTCAGCCATCAAGGGTATCAACCAAGAGCAGAGCCACCAAGACTCAGGAAAGGACCACCAGACTGTGCCTTGGGTGCCTGCTGGGACATGAACAACCCCCCTGCAACATGCAGGGCAGCTCAGCTTCAGCTGCTTTGGCAGCCCACTGCCATCCTCACCAAACCTACCAGCTCTGCCAGCCTTTGTGATGTGGCCACAGTTGGCAATGCCAGAGGAAGGGTGATGGATTTATTGCTACCAGAGCAGTAGGCAGCCTTCCTTAGGCTGGGCAGCCAGGCTTTTGTTATTGGAGCCAGAAGTTCTTATTTCTAGGCTTCAGAGACTTGCCTATATGATTTATCTAGAAGTTGCTTTCTTATCAGCAGATGTAGTTTTAGTACAGCCTGACTGTCTGGTGAAACAACCACAGGAATGGACCTTCTTTGCCTCTGTACGAAGAGGTGAGTGCAAGATGCTCACATCACAGGAATCCAAGACCCCAAGCTCTCTTACAAACATAAATTAGCTCACACTATATCCCTTTGGGGTGAGTTTAATAGAGTAACATTTTCCAAATGCATCAACTGCTTTCAGGGTGAGCCATGGGCTCCTAAATCACCTAGATGCCTTGGAAAATATTAGCCGCTATCCCCCACTGGAGTTGAAGCCAGTTGGCCGGGGTCAGCCAGCAAGCCTGTCACCCAGCCAGGAGGAACACCTCAGCAATCAGCCAGCCAGCCCATCGCTCTCACGACTGATCAAAATAACCAACCAACGCGGAAAGCTGCGCTGTGGAGCAGCTGATGGAGCAAACTTCAATCACCACACACACAGAGCAGCTGTCTGGCCAGAAGGACCAGCACAGGTTAGATGTGTGCTCAGTGTCCTACAGGACAGACGCAAGAAAGAGCTTACATACTTTCTAAGACTCACAAGAAGGCAATATTATTAATGCAGCTCTTTCAAAACCCAAATGCTGCAGATCATCCTTTTGGAGTCATTTTCAGACCACAAAAGTAATGCTAAAATCGTGGAGAATTTTCTGTTTGGACACAACAGGTTGCCATTAGAGGCACGGCCAAAACTAGCAGCGACTGGCAGATTTCGGACTGATCTAAGAAGGTAGCAGAAATGCTAATTTAAGAACACTTTCAACTTTCCAGATCTTTGTTTTCAGAACTTAACCCTGACAGTCTTCATTAGACATAAAACTTTCCATAAGGAGCCGCTATGGAAGGACAATTAAAGAGTTTTCCAGTGATAACTGTTTTTATCAGGAAAGAGATAACTAATCCTTCCCTGGCAATTTCCCTGCATTGTTAGTTAAATTCAAATCCCTAACATTGTCTAATTGCCTTTTTTGTTATGTGAATCTCCAGCCATGCACCATAGGGAACCCTGGCTGGTTGCACACTGAGACAGGTGCTTTAGTGGCTGCAGGGCTCACATCATTAGGCACACACAGAGCTATTAATCATTTCAGTTTACTCTGAGGCACAAACCTGAATTAAGTCAGGCCACTTTCCTAAGCAAAACAATAGCTTAATTGTAACAGGTAAGGCGAAAGCGTTTTGAGAGGTAGAGTTGCAGGAACTAGGGCAACTCCCCTGCAAAGAAGAATCAGGCAAGACAAGAAAATACACTTTAATTTAACAATTAGGAGGTTTAACAAGGGAAGAAAAATAATTTGAAGGTGATCTATTAGCCTTACACAGCCTGTTTCCTTCAGATGCTGAATTCCTTGATATGGGAAAAGTTGTCTCATTTACATTCTGTGATCTGTAGCGCTGCAATCATCCTCGTGATATGAATGGTGGGTTGTTTGGGGTTTTTTTCACACAATGGGGAGTTTTAAATAGAGATGGATTTTCAAAAACATCTGCTAAAGCACAAGTTCAAAGATTTCAAAAGTACTCTTAGGTTTTGATTTTTTAAGTAACTTACACAACAGAAGGAGGAAAAAAATAACTTCGTTGGAAACAACGTAAGAAGATTTATTTAAAATCCTGTTAGATGCTTATAGATGCTTATCTGTTTCTTGAGGTACCCACATATATTTAAAAATCTGGATGCAAGGCATATCCTTAGAGAGTTTAATGTACCTGGCACCCAGGGATTTTGGAAATGGGACCTAGACTGTTGAAAATATTAGCAAGTAGTAGTATTATAATCTATCCCACACTTGTGAAATGATAAATTTGTCTTTACTCTTATGTTTCAACATTTGACTAGAATATGATAGTTACTGGAAGAGGTGAAATAAGACATCTTGGCTTCCCCACAGAAACAGACTTTGTAAATTCATAAGGTACTTCTGCAATTCTAAAGCTAGCTCTGCCTTCACAAGAAAACACTTCATGGAAATCAGTCCCTCAATTCAGAACTAAGCTTTAGAAACCTTGCTAGAAAGATTAGCATCCTTCTCAACTTTGTACTACTACATTAAGTTGATGAACAAGAAAAGATTTGTATGAAATACTTCTGCCTACAACACAATACATCTGGAAACTACATTAACTGTTAAGACTTCCCTTGCAACTGCGAGCAGCAGCTCACTAGTACATAGCAAGGAGTAGTATAAAAGTCAGCAGTATAGTTATAGTACACAGAATCACAGAATATTTTGAGTAGGAAGGGACCCACAAGAATCATCAAGTCTGACTCTTATTAATGGCTCATACAGGAATGAGACCGGCAAACTTGGCATTATTAGCACCATGCACTAACCAACTGAGCTGGTCTCAAAATGGGTGGAAGAGATGTATTACTTTGCATGTGAAACTCAGAAGGATCACTGGAGACATCTAAAACGTGGATTACAACATAGCACAGCTATGCTGGTAAGGTGCCACAACTTACCTTAGAGTGAAGTTCACCCACCAGTAACGATACTTATTGTTTGCATATTGTATGCTGTTCCAGCCTGTGAGCTCCCACAAGCCAGGAGAGCAGCAGGCAGGAGATGCCAGTCTAATGACCATCTGCAGGGCAGGGCTCAGCACACCTGAGTCTTGGACATGAAAAATATACCTTTTCAGTCTTATGGTAGTCTTGATAAGGCTGAGCACCCCAAAGCCCAGGCTTGCAGCATTTGCCAGCTGAACTCTCCTCCTTCTTGTCTGTCTCTCACACTCATTCTGTCTTTGATCCTCTCAAGGAAAAAAGGATCTAGAAGAGCTTGTGGAAAACTTTACACACAGCAGTACTCAAAAAAGAGATAAGAAGGAGGTGCTGGTGAATACTGTAATGGCATAATCTACTTCAGTGGGAGATTCTCGTCTGGCTGATGCATTTCATTTCTGACACGCTATTGAAAGGACAGTGCAGAAACAGAGGTTAAAAAAAAAGGGGGCAAAATTTGCCAGAGAATTTGGTACCAACGCATATTCTAGGTGGATTTAATGAAGTGTGAAATGATGGCCTAGAGCTGGTCCTAGGGAAGTAAGCAGTAAAATTCCATCTACATGAAAAGAAGCAGAGGTACCAGTATTGACTATTTTGAAGAGTCTGACTGTTCAACAGCAAGAGAATCTATTTTCTAATTTTTATGCTATGTATAAGTCAAGGACACCAAGGATTCAGAAGAGCCACTCCTGCTCAAACTCCAATTAGATGAGAAGCATTGTGAGTAGATTTAATGAAGCCCTACTGAAGCCACTGCTCTAATATAGCTGATAGCTAAAATGCAATAGCTGACTAAGTCTGAATAAAACATGTATTTATATACAAATGCAATAGTGAAAGCTATCGGGAAGAAAAAACATCAACCCTGATTGTCTCTGTGTGGGCATATAAAGAGGTGGAGAAGTAACTGTGGCCAGGACAAAGTCATTCTCATGGCATAGTGTTGGGCAACTGGCTAAGTGCAAAGCTGCCCAAAGTTCAGTGAAGTCAGCCCGGTGACATGTGGAGCAGATGCTGAAAGCCTGACAGCTGGTAATGTTGGAAGCACTTGTCATCAAAAGGTGGCAGGAAGCTTATGTCAGCTGGAAAAGAGCCTGGATGCTTGTTGCTAGGGCAGCAGAGAGGGTTTTGACAGATAAAAGTGTCGGTGAGCAAAGACTAGAGATAAGAGCGCAGATCCCTGGGAAGGCGGAGGAGGGCTGGTTCTTCACGTTTATCTTTAGTGATAGGGATACAAAAGGTCACTGCAAACCCCCAATTTGGGGCAAGGCCTTGCATGGTCCTCAAGTCATCTGCCACTAGCTTAACCCTAGAAGGGAATTGTTAGTGTGACATTTCATGCTCATTCTCAGTGTTGTGGTATAAATGCTACAACTAGCAGGGAGGCTGCAGATGGGGAAGAAGGCAAGGAGTGTGCGGGAGAAAATATTCATCTTTGGGAAGAGTTAGATTTGTTAGACTTAACCTTGAGAACCTGAATGACAAAAGTTACGTCCGTACCTGGCAAAGCTCCTTCTTTTTGTATTTTACTTTCCTCTAGACACGTTCAGAGTAAAGCAACAAAGACATAGCAGACCTGTCCTCAAGTAAATGTGATTTGGTCCTGTAAAAAATAGAGGGGAAAAAACACTCAAAAGTTCTTTATTGGGATAGCTAAATCATAAGTATGTTAAAGAACAGGGAGAAAACCCAAGGTCAATCAAAAAATGCACAGTCTTTAGAAAGACTGAAAAATAAAACCTTGTTAGTTGCTGGTTTCAGTCCAGATCCAGTAAAAAAACTAGAAAACAACAAAAAATAAAAATCCTTTTGCAAGTTTTTTTAAACAAGTTTCCAAATGTACAATATTGCTCAGAGATTTTCCAGAGCAAAAGCCTCTTCAAAAAACATTATAAAAGTTACGGTATTGATAGCAATTTCAGATAAACGGAACACCCAAGGTCTTCGTCAATTTTCACACTGTGAGAAGTTTAATTAATCAAGTACAGCTGGCTAAACATTTTTTTTCATTATATGGTTTATTGGTTTGGATGAATCAAATAAATTGGGGAAATTTGCCAAGTGCTGTTTCCCTTTCATTTCCAAGGCTGGCAGTGGCCATTTCTGAAATTATATATTCCAGTTTTGGTAACAGATTTGCAGAGTCACTGTCATTAGCTATACTTACTCATGCATGCTCAAAGAGATAAGTGAGACGACATGGCAAACACTTGCCTAGGCTGTGGGAGACCCAGGTTCAAATCTGTCCTCTCTGCCCCTCTGTATCCCATGTCTCAGTTCACACTGAGATCTTAACCAGTAACCAGAGAATTTGGTAACTACACACTCAAATCAGGAGTATGCTCCAAATTATATAAAATTATAGAATAAGTCAGAAAGAGAAAGAATAAGCCTATGGCCCGATGACTGTGTTACTTGCTTTGCACAGCAGTGAGAGGACATGAAGTAGAAGGGTCAGAGCCCTCCTCTGATCCTTAGTCTCTCTCTTGCCTCTGTAGATGTGTGCTATGATCCCACATCAGACTCACAGAGAAGACTCAGCACAAGAAACCTGACCCACAAATTCTGATTTACTTGCTTGATCCATTTGGGTTATTTTTCAAAACCTAGATATCCTAGAGAAGAAACAGAGCTCCACCTCGGAATGCTTCATTTCCAGCATTAAGACTTTCATCCAAGCATTAGGCAAACCTTTTAGAAAAAATTTGAAGCAGTTTGGAGCCTTGAATTTAAGTTGTTAACATCCCAGGTAAATTGCCCTACTCACTCAACCAGCAGATAAAATGGGAGAGCTGGGACTACTTCCCTCTCATGTTTATGATCCAATCTTTTTCTTTTATTAAATGTACATGAAAACCAAATGAAACAGTTTGCCAGGTGTTAAAAAATGTTTCTATAACCTCAACTCAATCCTTGTGCTGTGCTAACAATTCTAAAGAAATTAAGTTTCCATTCAGTCCATAACATTTTCTTTGCAGCTCAGCTGCCAAAATACTTTAAACCCAGCAACTATTTGCACAGCCCTATAAATTAGGTTTACTAAAGGAAACAATTAGCAAGCCTGTAGCTTACAGGAATTTCACTTGGTACTGCTACAGTGCATTGTTTAAGTAATTAGAAAATTATTCCAACTATTGTAAGTATTTGCAACACAAATCTGGTGCACATAGATGCTGTCTTATTAATAATGGAAACTATAAAAAGCGTGAAAAGCTAGTCTGCAGAGGAGATCACATGCTTATTAGTCTAACCGGTATATGTTTTTCATTGTTACTGAATAACAATATTAAAATAAAATAGGAGCGTACAGGGAAATGTGCTCCTGGGCTGCTAAATTTGTGAGAAATCTAAAGATATAGATGTGTCACTTACTCCATTCAAGTTTAAACAGATGGGGATGTGGATAAACATATGAACATAGTAATTATTGAAGTTAAGGTGTACCACCGGACTAGAGTTCTGTATGAAATACTTAGCAGAGCTATAAAATCAGTAGCAAGATGTCATGAAACCAAAATGAGTTTCCAAATGAGTGTCTATTTCCAAATGGAAATAGCGTCAATCATAAATGAGATGCTTTAACCACAATTTAATACTCTCTACAATCCTGAAATGCAATTAATCTGCTAAAGACAGTAATGCTTCCAATAATGATTAGCAGCCTTTAAAAATTCTTCACCTCAGATTTAGCTATTAAGCTCTAGAGATGGGCTAGCAGCCAGATGTTTATAAACTCTTTTCAGGTTACAATTTAGTTACGGTTACAGGGTTAGACAATGTGGTCTCATTTAGCCCTCCAACTGACTAGCTTAACCATTATCTGTCACTACACTGGGCATATGCACCCTGCTGGCTGCCACTGTCCAATGCCAAGTCATCTATTTCCCCGCTACTGCTCGGCCGAGGCTGCTCCATTCATCCCCTAGACAGCCTCCTTTCAGGGGAGCATTACAGGCTCAACAGACCTCTTTGTTGGAGCTCTATTTACACCACCATTTTTTGTTACTCGGATTGTGAAAGGAAACAACAGGAGATGGAGAGGAGACGGACTGCTAACACAGTGGACCAGAAGTCATCAACCTCAGTTCTTTGAAGTGACACGCACAGTAAATACAGAAACTATACCGATACGTGAAATAACCTGGTGGTCTAAGTGCAGTTCCCAACAGATGTGCGGATCTATACCTACAAGAAGTCAGCATCATAATCAGCAATAACTGGCAGCCTTACCCACTATTTATAAAGAACTGCAGTGTAATTATTCATTATTCAATTATTCAAGTATTATATAATCAGCTCCCACTGATTATAATGGGATTTGGTTGGATAAATCCCCATGTAACCCTTTGAAAATTTGGGAACTTTAGGGCAGTTGCTGCTCCGAGGTGTAAAACCTTATACACATTCAGATGGAATGTGCTCCCTTCTGAACATAGCTAAAATGCAGCAGTAAGTATTATGAGCCCCTGACTTGATTACTGCTGTCTGCAAGCTGTTGTGAGATAGAAATGCACCTCCCTGCAGCACAATGACCGTGTGCCTCCCGGGCAAAGGAGTGCTGGAGCACATGCCAAACTCTGAAGATGTGTTTAATTCCTTTTGACTTCCACGCGACTAAAGCACGCACACGACTGCTTCGTGGCATGGATTTCAGCATGTGACCCAGGACGTAAGGCATACAGCAGTGCTCCAGGGGCCTCACAGCAGCTTCAGTTGTCAGGTTTTATTTGGGGAAGCTGCTTTGCGCACACACCAGGCTGCTCAGCAGCTGCCTCCCCAGTGCGCCGTGGGCTGGCTGCTCCTTGCCCGCACCACAAAGGCTTCTGCAGCCACATGGCTTCGCTCTGTTGACTTCCAGCAGGAGCAACACTGCATTTCAGCGAGTGATGGCAGCACCAGGGCTCTATACACTGAGGTGACAGACACAGTATGTTGAACCACCAGCTGAGCAGGCATAAAGAGCTTAGAGAAATAACTCTGTGCCTTTCAGGCAGATCTCCCACACCAGATAGCAGCTCCATTAAGGGTACATGTGTATTGCTCATTTCTTCACAGCACTCTGAGTGAAATACACCTGTTATCCCCCAGCCCTGTTATCTTCATTATTTAGTGCAGCACCTTATCACCCAGCTTCAGCTTCCTCCCTCCTACTCTTTTCTGAGCTTCCCTGCATGGCAGCTCTTTGCCTCTTCTGCTACCAGATTTTGAGTTTGCAAGACCATGGCACCCTGGTCTCACCGGCTATGCTGTCCGTTCGCCCTTCCAGCACTTTCCACTACCCTCTTCCAATCCAGTGCTGCCTTAGGCAAAAGGCAAAGTTAATGTTACTTCTCTATGACAATTATCTCCCATTTCTATAGTGAGAGAGATGCCAAATAGTGGTGTTGTGGAAGATAAGTCTGCATGTGCAGCATTTACCATGGCCCACCAACTAGTCTTTCAGAACATTTTATTGGTGCACAGATTCTGGGGTTCTGGGATGATAAAGATCTCACCTGTTTTCATTTTATAAAAGGTACATTTTTGGATTTCCTTTTTCAAACAAAAAAAAATTGAAATAGAGAAGCCTAGTATCTAAAAAATTAAAAATTACTAAGAGAAAATATGTTGTTATTAAAGAAAATTTTCTCTTCCTAAACCAGTCACATCATTGGGGAAACAAGGGGATTGGTTCTTGAATTTTTTATTATTTGAAGTAAAGAGGCTTGCTTCGCTAACTTTTGCAGATATGAGGAGAAAATACATTTTAATATCTTGCTTTTTGGCAGATTAATTTACTATTTCTTGCTGCTTTTTAAGAACACCTTCACAAGCTAAAAGTGTCCTTCTTTTATCTGACAATGTCCAGAAACTGGACATAAAATATACAATGTACAGAGCAGTGTGTGTGCATGCATGTTTCAGTACAGAGAAACTTGCACTTTTAATTTTAACTAGTGTAAATGACAACTAAAAGCAATAGCCTTTCAACTCTTGCAAAAAGAGGTCCCTTTTTTGCATTTTATGGGGTAGTTAGAAAAACAAAATTTTATTGCCTGTAGAGGGGAACAATTTTCAGTAATTTGAGCTTATAGTGAAACCAGCTGATCTCCATCTTGCTTTATCTGTATTGCTTTATTCTTTGATCATAAATGTATCCAATGAATATTTTAATGTTATTTTATTTTTTTGGTAAATTGTATGCCTCACCGAGATAAAAAGTACACTAGTTACTATTATTTTCCTATTGGGTTTTCCTTTCCAGTACGGTATTGTTTTGTAGTTATCACATTGAGAATTTGCCAAAGTTATCTGACAGACCCAGCCTAGATCTTCAGCAAGTCTGACATTCCCGCAAGAGTTCCAAGAATAAAAATCCATTATTTTTTGCTTCCTAGGAGCCCCGGAATCCAGCCTAGTCAGTCAGAAAAAATTGTTGTCTTGTAAGGCTAAAGCAAGCCTTTGAAGCATATCAAGTTTATGAAAGCATAGACAAATCCAGAAAAGCATTCTTCAGGGAAAAGCTCAAAGAATAAAATTTAAAGTGTTTGTTGTGTTCTGTCGATTGGCGGGTTAAAGATAACAACTTACAGGGCTGCCTGGTCATCGAGAGGTTGGGATGGAAAAACAGAGCCCCTGATATTAATTGCACACAATTTAAATTTGGCTTAGGCTATCTTACACAGCTCCTTGCTTTTGATTAGATTTCTGCCAAGTGCTCTGTCGCTCTTGTTTGGAAAGTGCTACAAAGGTGCAGTGTGCGCAGACTGAGCTGGGGTGCTGTTAGTTTATGCAGAAACATTCCTCTGTCACCCAGCCCCATTTTGGTTGCGTACTCCTGTTTCTTAAAACACTGTAGAAGGAGAGGGAAAAAGCAGGATAACAACACATAACTTCTCCCTTGAAAATTTCTGCTTTGTCAGAAGTAAATTCTCTTTAGACTTCCTTTTTTTTTTGTTTAAAGAAATTCTGCTGTTGCATTTTAAAGAGCACTTAGAAATACAAACCAACTACTTTTATAACAGAAGAACATCTAATGATTTAAGATTATTGCAAAAATTTTGATTCATATTCTGGATTAAATACCCAGTTTTGAAGCTATTCAATGGAATGGAGCCATCAAGAGACTTTCAATCATTTCCTGATCTAATATACAGCTTTCACAGAATTTTACAGCAGCTGGCAAGGGTGAGAGGGTAGCTCTCTGTGCAACTCTATGCATTAATCATTATCATTCTTCATTACAACTGTAGTAGTATCAAAAAGCCCAGGCACAATTTTTTGGGTAATGTTAATTTACACCTCATTAGCGAGTACTTTTTACCCAGCCACCAGAAGAGAGGCCCTGACTGCATAAATGGTATCTAGTCTTTATCTGAGTCTGCTGCTGACGGACACTGTGTTTAGAAGAGAGTTTAGCATTTACAGCAAATACTTTTTTGCCAGGTCTGTTTGCCACTACTGAGGGGACACTGGTGAGAGCAAGTCATGCGCAGGGCTATACATTCACTGATCATCCATTACACACTGATGTTACAGATCCCTGCTGCATCCTAATCCTTTAAGTGTTCTTTTCCTGGAGGCCAAATAAAATTTTCACTGTCACATCTAAATTCTGGCACAGATAGGCTGATACATGAAGAAAAGATGTCATTATCAGAATGTGTTGGGTTAAAAAAAAATCAACAACAAAACAAACCAAACAAACAACAAAAAGTCAGTATTTTCTATAATTTCCTCAATTTAATAAGCTGGAAAGGAGTATAAAATACCATGAAATACTAGCAAATGGTCTGCTGTCTTTGAAATACAACTAATTTTATTAAGACCCAGTTAACTGGGTTAAGTTAACTCTCAACTGGTCCCTAGATTGCTACAGAGTCAAATTATGGTGTGCAGTGTTGAGTAAAGTGGGATCTAAACTATCCCAAGCGATTTCCAGTTTTATCGCACAGTGACAACAGACATCAGATTCAATTAGCAAGATATGAATGCATTTTCAGAATCTGCAAGTTCTTTATCACTTGCTAGCTGGTAAACAAATAAATTATGCAGTGTGAATTGAAACACATCTCTGCTTGGAGCTATATAATGTAATTGTTGTAATTTAATTCAGCTCTAATGAGATTAGAGTTTGAGGACGTGTAATCCAGTATTTTTGTAAAGATGCATTACCATATATTTGAACTACAAAAGCAAGTCTGTTTTACCATATTTGCTGACTTGTCAACACCTTTGCTTGACTCTGCAAAAGTTTAGTGTGTGTTTTCTTTTCTCTTGTTCCCTCAGTTTGATCCTCGTGACCTTCAAAAGACATGAGATCAGGAGCTTCTTGCCTTACACTTTTTCTGACAGAAACAGCAAAAAGAGCTGGGAAAGCAGAATGGCAGCTGGACATCTGGGTGGCTTTGAAGTTCCTGCTAGGTGAAGTTTTATCTTTTGATACTTAAATCCTTGTGAGCGTGTACATCTCTCCCCAAGTGAGTGGTGACTTGCATTCCCTGTTTCTCCCTTAGATGGGTACAAAGTGCCATGCAGTTCTTTAAGGCAGATGGTAAAGCTGTAGCATATCCCTCAGTACTCAGGAGCAAAACTCAAGGGCACATCACCCATAGGGCTAAAGTGTATATGGCAAAAAACAACATAAAGGGGCACACTTCAATTCTTATTAACCATAACAACCACCACCACATATGGACATTTCAACTGAAAAAAAACCAAACTAAAAACCATTACAATAAACATTTGTAAAAAATAAGAAAAATGATCCCCTTCAGTTTTATAATGTCTATAGAGAATTTAAAGACATTTACAGAATTGGAAGATTTGGGAGGAAAAACAAGAACTAAACACCATCTTTGATAATGACCTTTTCTAAGATATTTCAGTTTGGAACCAGAAGTACTATCTTTAGACTTCACTGAGTACTCAAAGTCAACTTTTCAGCCTCTTTCTATGTGAGCTATACCATAGGCTTTATGGTGTACCTGTACAGTTGCTGGATTAAAGCATCTGAAAGATCAGACGCAGACCTTTTTGATGAAGCCTAGAAGACACTTCATTTAAACCTCAGCTTGCTAATTTTGATACAGTGAATTTGCCCCCATGTATTGAAGAAGTAAAAGAGAATTTGCTGGAGGCCCGGAGAGGCAGTGAAATACCCATCTATGAAGATTTTAATAATTCGGCTGGACTCAGCCCTGAGCAACCCGATGTCCTTACTCTGTTTTGTGCTGGTCCAGGTAACTGCCGAGGTCCCTTTTGGCTGAAGTCATGCTATGAATACCCCATCATCCCTGTTGGTCAGTTGCCCTGAAGGAATTGCATGACCACCATTCCTGATGTACTGCAAGTTCCTAAGCACTTTCCATGCAAGAGGGGCAGAGGGAACTTAGCAACACATCCAGCAGCTCAGGGGACAAAGAGGGTGGTGAGGGTGAAGAGAAGAAAACCCTCATCTGGCTGTAGTTCAACGTGAAGTTATAGTATTTGTTTTGAATGCATTTCAGGAAAGTGATTTATTATCAGCAGAGGAACAATGGAAGTAAGTTAATTTACATATTGCTTGCAAATATTTTGATAATCGAATTGTATGTTTATAGCAGTACCAGAAACATTTAACATTTTGTTCTCAGAAGAATGGTTAGTAAGGAATTTTCTTTTCTTGAAAAACTGTACTGGAATTTTTATTATGTCAGTTTAATCAGTTCCTCAGAAAAACAAAACAGGAAGTGGCTTTAGCGTGGTCATTATGGAGACTGCTGCTGTAGTACAATGTTTTCCTTTAGATGCAATAAATGTAATGCTTCCTGTCCTTGCAAGTGTAACATAAAAAAATGATCCTTTAACCATCATCTTAAGACCTGCTTCGCCGGGGGACGGGTGGGAGACAGTGGAGAGGAAAGACTGTTACCTCCCTGCTCCCGCCTCATTTCTTCCTTGTTCCTTAATTACTTACTTATTACCTTAATTACGCCATCTCCAGCGCTGGGCTTGCCGCTGCGCTCCCCGTAAGGGGGCACCCTTGGTTGCGTCCTAAGGCACCGCGACGGGCTGCTCCGAGATGCTGAGCGCCAGCACGCTGCCGGCAGGGCTGGTGCGGTGTCCTGCGGCGCCCGCATGAAGCTGGGAAATTACTCTTTCAGCACTGGTACCGGTACCCTCTGCAGCGCTGAAAGATCTAAGCTCAGCATCCATCATCTAACCACTTCTTTCCAAATGGAAAAAAGTGTGGGTACTGTTGCACTTTTTCTTCTGAAGAAGGAATGGGAAAGAGCCCCGTGCTTAAAACCTATATCCAGATTTCTGCGAAGTCAAAAGTTTTAACTGGATGCAAACTTTGGCTAACGTGGGATAGTAACTAACAGCAACAGAGAATGGCTTCTTGCTCTTGCCTGGTTGCTTGTTCAAATCTGGATCCCGACTGGTTTAACACCGGCTGTGTCTGAACAAAGAAGCTGCCGCCCATCAGCCACCACGACACGAGGTCTGGATCTGCAAATCATCCAGGGCAAGCGTCACACAGAATGTTGCAGCTCCCTTCCGGGAAGGGAGGCAATGCATGTCAGTCTCCTTAGCTTGATTTCAGGTTGCAGTTGAGGTGCAGTCAATGCACGTACAGATCTGTAAGCTAGGAGGTGCTGCTGACTCCTGAAATGTAGGCCCAGAAGGCACCAGGTCAGAGGGGAATTAACATCCAGGTTAATTTGAGTCAAGCTCAGATGAAGAACAAGATTCTTAACTACAAAGACATGAGACTGATCTAACACAGCAGCTCACTCAGACTTAGATATGATAAGAGACTGATGTATAGCTCTAACACAATTCCCTCCTTCCTTAGGGGCTCAAGGAAACTTGTATTAACATTAGAAGGAAGAGAAATACCATTTACTTTATCTAGAAGGAAGCAGAAACAAGGCTTTAAGCCCTCGTCTGAGTCTGCATTTACTTTGGATATTGCAGCCGTGGCTGTTGCCCAGATTGTGCTTGTTCAAGAAACACAAACAAACAAAAAACCACTTTGTTTTCTTGTGGAAACAAAGCCACTGTTCGTCCTACAGTGTGAATGGCTTGTCAGAAAGAGCTGTTTTGGAGCTGTCCTGTTTGAGACAACATCCTTCTCAGGTTACAGGTGGGAGCCAGGACACAGTCCTCAGGGGTTACATCTAGCAAGACAACCAAGCCTCTGGGGAAAGCAGCAAGCCATGGCTTTTGGTCAGGTGGAGAATAGCTTTTATATAGGAAGAAAAAAATAAATTGTGTTTTATTTTCTGTGTATGTGCACTGATGCTGTTGTCAGTCTTTAGCAGGTTCGAACTTTTAAGGAAAATACTCAGAGTTTTCAAACTGTCTAATAATGGACTACGTAGGAGAAAAAAGTCACTACCCTTATCTAGATGAAGTATTGCTACAGAGGGTTTACTGAAAGAATTGAAGACCCCTATTGATCAAGTTACTCAGGCACATGCCTAATTAGAGAGAAAGCTTGTTTTGTGGTTAAGGTGCTAAAACTGGGGCTCAGGGTGCTTTGGCTCACTTCCTTCCCTCTACCACGGGCTTATCTGCAAACCTGAGAAAACTAGAGTAATATGTTTTCCACACCTGACCTCCCTATTCAACAGTTTAAAAAACAAAGGCAAAGCATGTCAGAAAGGACCAGTCCTTAAAAAGCAATTTGTGAGTTTTAAGGGAATGTTGAACAAATAATGGGGATTACACAGGCAGAATTGTAAGAGCACAAGCAGCTTCTTTGTTTTTCCCTCTTCATCAGCTGATAAGTGTCCTAAGCCATTTGTAGATTGAAATCCAGGTTCTGGTAACTGATCTTCCTGAACTGTGATACCTGGTAACTTACATGATCAGTACTTTATCTCTTGACAATTGCTCCTCAGATCCTGAAGCATCATACCCCGTGATGTGACAGGTCTGCTAAACTCTAAAGCATGAAACCGTGATGCAACTTACAGAAACGCTTTCAGTACAAGATATAGAACTCTCCTGATCTATGACAGCCTAACTATTGGGGGATTTCCACGTTGACATAAAATTGCAATGCAGAGATGGTGAAACAGGCTCCCTAGCTATACAGAGTTAGGAAAAGTGAGGAAGTGTTTGTCATGGCATCATATACACAGGTGAAGTCACAGATAGTGCAGCTCATTGAGGGTTTTAGCTTCATGGCACTAACTCTCTACCTTTACAAACACAATCTCCTAACCCTGAGTGAACATGATACCTGAGAGCACATAGTATAATCGTTTGCAATACTACTTTATCATTATGTTCTCTTTAATTTCTCTTCTAGACCTGCCTGCTGTATGATTTAATCATTTTACGTTATGTATCTTAGCATCTCAGCCTTTCAAGTATTTTTTTCCATACGAATTTTTGCCTTACTGATTTTAACAGAAGTTTAGAATAAAGAGCACAACACTGAAATGAGTAAGGTCACTCATGCCATCCATGTATGTTTTCCATTGAAAATATTTTGCACAAAACTGGTATTGAATCAGTGCTGAAACACTTGAATTCGAAGTGCACATATTGGGAAGGTTTCTGCCTGCCTGGGAAAGCCGGGGGGGTTCTAAAAAGCAGGCGCCCCGTGTTGCCTTGGCATTATCCTCCTCAGCAGTATTTAAAGTTAGTTAATGTGTACTACAGAGAATCGGCCACTGTCAAAAAAAATGCCAATAGCCTATAATTCTTACAGTTCTGTTACTCGTGTAACTCAGCCTTCAGCAAATGAAGCTTCATTCCCAACCATTAGGTTACAGGAGCCAGTCACACCAACAAGGTGACATAAGCAATACAAGAAAAAATACATTTTTAAATCTGTTTAACCTAATTTAGGGAGGACTCTGTACAACTGTAACCATACAACACTTTAATAACATTTTGTGATGGTTTTTGTAATGCATTTAAAAGTAAACAAAATATCTGCACCAGAAACATGTTGGTGCCTCAATTTTCAGTGCATAGCTGCATGACAGCAGCAAAGGCTCCTTCTCCAGTAAAAGAGGAACTGAAGCAGAGCCTCTTTCAGTAAAAATAGCGCACCAGAAGCTGAAGTTCACTTTGCACTGAGTTTTGGCAGTTCTGCTTCATGGTCTGTTTAGCTGGGAGAGTAATGTCTTCTCACACCTACCATCTATCTATGTATGAAGTTACTTTATAACAGTTAACACTGGTCACCCTGGGTCTCTGCCAGTAGAGGGTTTATTGCATTTATTCCATGTTAGATACTTTAAGGGTCACCAAAACAACTTCCAAGTTTGTGTGTTAAGTAGTAACTGCCCTAATGTTTCATATCCAGATATTTTTGTATAGTTTTCTAACTCACAGGTGATCTCCTTGTATGAGCTTACTTTGTTTAAAAGCGTGTCATATAGCAGCACTAAAGTTAAAAATTTCTGCCCATATAGTAAGTGCCAAAATCTGATCCCTATATTTCAAAGACTAGCAAATAGGACAAACATTAAGAAACAAAATTGGATGATTAATGAGATAAATGAAAAATAACTAGCATACATTTTTGTATCAGATAGGAAAGCTGCCTGATTCAGGAACAGAAAATGTAAAGATGGTCGTTTTTAGGATTTAAACAGCTTGGTTAATGCATACAGGAAATTGTCCATTTGAGATGAAAACAAACAGAAAAAAAAAATCTACTGCTCCCCTAAGTACAAGCAGGTCTAGACTTCTGCATTGCTGTTCTTGCAGGTGGCAATTATTATTCTTGCATTCATGTGCATATAGTTTTAGTTTGATTTGGTGAGGAACATTGAAATATGTCAAACTTTGAAAAACAACCACATACTCATTAAAAACAGCCCTCTGCTTTTGGTTGCTTATACATTTCTCTTACTTGCCACCCAGTCTTTGCCTGCTTGGTTTATTTCTGTACCTTTCGCATGCAGGTTACACAGCAGAGTGTCTAATACTGGAAGAGAAGACACCAAACACTTTCCTCTGCCCATGACAATGGTTGCATCTTTAGGAGCAAAAGAGAAGGCAAATCAGATGAAGAGGTAGAACATGCTATTTTCAGTGGGAGGGGTAAACCTAGGGCTCCTTTTATCTGATCAAAATTTGCTTTCTTTTCCATTTTCTGTTTGAAGAGCCCAACAAAGAAAGTAGCCAGCTCTCCACTGCATATCATGGCTTGGTAGACAGCATCAGCTGGCAAAACTTTCTGTCTGAGTCTGAAGTCGTGGTGGGTCTTTCCATATATATACATCCCTACTCTGGATAGTCATGCTATTCTCAGACAGAGTAAGAGCCCAGAGAGAATTGCACAGTCCTGTTAGTAGAAATAAAGCAAAGGATTGCAATGATTGACTCCCACCTTTCCCTTCAAAGTGCTTTGAAAACATGTGAAAAAAGAAAAGCTTGGTTTCTTTCTGAAAGAAAAAGGAAATGAAGGTCAAAGGGAGCATAAAATCAGCCCTAAATGGAAAGGGCACTCATTAGCTTTCTCAAAAAGAACAAAAAATAAAAAGCAGCAACTACTTACTAGATGCAAGAGAAACAGCAACAGCCTGTACCTTCCAAAAGAGCCTTATCCAGGCTTATCGAGAATGTAAAACGTCTCCTGAAAAAAAGGCATGCTGGGGAAGGCTCCTATTTCAAAGACGCCAGAGCAAAAAAAGTTGCAGCAAAGTAACCAAGGTTCAGCTGTAGATAATTTTGGGCAAGAGGGAAGAGATTGCCCCTCACCAGATGGCCACATATAAAGTAGTACAGAGGAAGGGGGTAGGAAAAGGGGAAAAGAAAAAAAAAAAAAAAGAAGAAGAAGAAGAAGAAGAAGAAGAAGAAGAAGAAGAAGTAGAAGTAGAAGTAGGGTTGGATTTGGTTTTTTTCTATAAAGTCTCGGCCTGAAATAAAATGTAGGTGTTCTGATAACTGTGTTTTTTCCTCCAGATAGTAGCTGACAGTTTGGGGTTAACTTCCACGTGACAAGGAAGCAAATTAGAGAAAATGATTGTTTCTCAGTTACTTCTGAGAATTTTGTTATTTCAGATTTTGAAAAATAAACATGGAGCCTGCATTCCACTGATTCACCTTGTAAAGGCCTGATTTCCAGTGGGTTTCCATATATGTTCAAATAGCACTCTTGTTTCTCCATTTTACTCACAGATTTTGCACTTAGAGAGGTGCAGGCAACTGCTTGCAACTGTATTATGTACTCTGGGATGTGGGGTGGCAACCAAGAATGCTAGTCAGAGAATTACCACCCTTGAAAAAACATTCTATCCTGTCCTAGCCTAGCCCATCCATTTTTCTCAACATAAAGGCAGAAGTCTAATATAGCAAATGGAGAAGGAAGGAAAAAGCTTATTAGTATTCTGACTCTGTATTTTCCCAAAGGAAATTCTGACTATCGGGTACTCAACTGATTCTTACAATGCAATTTGCTTGCCGTTGGAAGCTGTCCATTGGTGAAAATTAAATAAATATGATATACAGGAACAAAGTTGTTCTCCCCTGGCAGAATACTTCTCTTAAATATCTCAGAGAGAAAGGTAGACCAAACACAAAAGCCTTGCATTTGGTACCATAGGTGGCTGCGCAATTTACTGATTATATAACTTGTATCATGTGGCAGCCACAGAATAAGAACTTACTTGGGAATATAGCTGAAAAATGAAACAGCATAGTCATGACAGCATTGATTTCTGTACCTAAGTAATGAGGCAAATCTTGAAAAAAAAGTTGGTTGATTTACTTAACATAGAAATTCCTGCCAATTTTCAATGTGCTGTCAAATATAATCATATTAACTAAACCTTAAAACCCCCAAACAGCATGATTTATTATTTCTTCAATGCATATGTTTTTGGGTATTTGAATATGCCTACATCAAAAGAAACTAGATTTTTAGGGAGCCAGTTAGCTTGCGTTGCCAAGTTAACATGTTCTGGTAAGGTCAATCTCTTACAATAAATCTGATTATTACATAGTTATTTTCTTTATGTATATAGCTTTTACTTTATGCTATAAGACAGAAAGGATAGTGGGATAATGCTCTTATGTTGAATTTCCTGGTGATGGTCATTCTTACTTCCTCAGAGTAAGGGATAGCATTGTGAGGGAAGCAGAGGACAGATGGATGTTTTTCAGTTGGTGCTGGTATGACCTATTTAATCTGAATAATTAGAAAATAGGAAAGTTGTCTATGATGCTGACTTCACTTCTAGGTCTTTTTGAGCTCATTTAAAGTATGGTAATGAGAAAAATATTTTACCTTTGGGCAGCAATCTAATTTGTCAGGAAATTCCTCTTGCTATGATGAGTGGATGAGGAAAATTTGGAATAATATGATCCAGATGTTAAAGCTCCTATTTAGCAGCAATGCAGATGTATTATTTTATGGAATTGTCCAGATGGTGACCTTCAAGTATTAATAATAAATCAGTACTGGGGTTTGCATCTGTATGACTTGATTCCTATCTTTGTTCTCATTTACATGACGAAATACTCATGCATTTCATGTAGAGGCTAATAGTATTAAAATTATCAGTCTGGAAGACATAAAAATCAATAAGGAAAGTTGAAACAATTACTGCAAGTAATATATACCAACTGATCTGATAACAGCATCACCCAAGAGAAGGTTGTGCTACCATTTTTTAATTAATTTGCATTTAATTTTGCAGCTAACATGATAACAAAATTCTGTTACAATTTTGTATTAGAAAGTAGCCAATTTACTGGATATGTGCACTCACACAGTTTTAGCTTTGCCACTTAAATTTAAACTTTACTTTACTGGAAAACAAAAAAAAAGCAACCCACAGTATATAAGCACAGTGGAGAAGGTTCATGTTAGACAGTAGCCAGCCAGGCAGGCAACAGAAAACCTTTGGTGGCCTCTGGTGAAGGCCAGGAAACCTCAGGATCTGCAGTCATGGATGAGTAAAGGCCACTGACCTGTGGCATGTCAGCAGGGCAGCAGGGCATGGAAGGAGCTCTGTCACTTCTGTGGTCACAGACAGCAAACTGTGCTTTCCTAAAGTCAGGGCTGCAGGGTGGAGAAAGGCCTAACACTGATCTAGTGATGCTGTGTTGTTATCTTCTACAGGTGTTTCGATCTCTTGATTTATTTAAACTTATATTGTAAAATACCAGTTTGTTCAAGTGTTCCATGCTTGCTGGAGCTTGGGGGGATTATTTTTAAGGGTTTCTCCTTTTTTCTTAGAGAAGAAGAATTGAGTCCTCCTTCAGTTGAAATGTGTCAAAACTGTTTTAAGTTTCACAAGGAGTAACACACATTCCTACAGAATTCTACTTTTTGGATTAAGCAAAGAGATTCTTCTTCCATAGAAATATCCTTTTACTCTAGGTGAATTGTGCTTTTTGTTTGCTTTTAAAGAATCCCCCTGCACCAAACCAAACATAAATTTTAAAACTGTCTCCCCTCAGAGTTTTTGGGGATTTTACTTTTAGTAACATTTCTGTAAGGATCCAGGAGTTAACTCTACAAACATATACTAAAGTCAGTCTTGCTTTATCTTTGCCATCATCAAGCTTCCACAATCCCAAATCCATGGTTTATTAATATGACTACAGAGAGAACTGACATTACAGGGCTTTTAACTCTTCACTGGGCGTCAAATATGTGCTTAGTGGAAAAGAAATAGAATATTTCATCACTGTGAGTAGCTCAAGCTAATATAGGTATTGAGTTTGATGAAATCTCATTTAGAAAAAACAACGTTTAAAACTTTAAGCCACAGCATTTTGTGCTGAAGAAAGAGTTTTTAAGAAAATCCTTCATTAGTGTGGTTATGTAGCCAAGCACCACCCAGAGCAGTGCAGCCAAATGTGCCTTTCTGAAAGTTCCTAAGAGCAGCTCTAAGGCTTAAAGGGCAAAGTGCCTCTACTGATTTCAGAAAACTTGCTCCCAAAGCTTTAACCTTGTGGTCACCACACCTAATTTGAGTTCTAAAACAAACTTCAGTGTCTCTTCCAGTAAAAATAATTCAATCAATAGACAATTTAGATTCTAACGATACGATGTGAGGGGTCTGATGAGTTGTATCTCATTGTTATAACAATTACTCCATTGGATTTACTAATTATTTACAGGGTGCAAGGCAGACCAACATTCTAGAGTCAAAGGCACTCCTGGGTCAGATGCTGTACAAGTGACATTTTAATGTCTAAGTTTTACAGTTTGACAGTCTGTTAATCAAACCTGACCATGCACAATAGAAACATGGGACGTCATTACTTTGAAATGACTGTCTCAATTTTGCAGGCAGTTCCACTGCTGCTTATGTGGGTTGTTTCTCTTTATTTCACCATCAACCTTTGCTGGTGGAAAACCCTGTCTATGTGAGGAATGCTCTCAGTTATTACAGTTACATCACTTTCAGAGCAACCTCTCTTGCAAAGAACATCACAGGATGTCCCATTTTTGTTGGTTTTTTTAAGTGGTTTAGATAAATTTCATAGGTGGTATGCTGACTTGACAATATCTAAGTTACTTCAGTTGTTTTTTACCTCTTCTTGTCCTGTTCTGTCCTTTGTTTCCCTCCTTCACAATTCCAAACTGTTAGTTTTAATTATCTTAGCAATCTGTTCACAATTACCATTTCTTGTGAAGACTGAAGCAAAACAAACTGGGTTTGATGGGGGCTCATTCCTGTATTTTTTTCCTGTATTATACATTTTTATTCACCTCTAAGTAAGAGCGAAATACAGAAGCATAAAACTTGTTGAATTTATATGAATACTTCAGTAGCAGCTACACATGCAGCATTCTATGCCACTGTGCAAAATATATGAGCTCTGGAGCAGTCTTTCTTTTTTTATATCCATATGTTAGTGTACAAATTGTTCCTCATGATCCATAAATGCAATTGGAATTGTGGGTTATTTAGGTATAATGTTTACCATGTTTGGATTTAATTAATTCTTTAGGTAGGTAACTTCAGTTAAAATTGAGATTGGCAACTGTTGGGATTTTCTATTTGACAGATTTTGCTTTGTATGCAGTGAAATTGCTCTAGGCTGGTCTCTTCACCACCCACCTCCACATATGAAACCCCTTTTGCATTGTGGAGCTGTAGGTCCTCTTACTTCTTGGGCATTTTTTATTGCATAGCTGGCCTGAAGTTTGATATTAAGTCATTTTACAACTTGTGTTTGTGGTGTGAAGAGAGAAGAGGAAAACCCTTCAATTTCGTACAGCCACTGTGTTCACTCATTTAATCCCCTAATTTCTGAATTAATCCTCAGTTCTCCATTTATGCACCTGAAGGTGATGAGACATCAAAAGGCTTGACATAATGGATAAAAATAAATATGTACATTCATATCAAAACCACATTATAATTCTTTCTGATGATCATGATTTCCTACTCTACCAGGCTATAATGTTACTCGGAGATCTGTCTTTATTTTGACTATTGCCAAAGACTTTTACTCCAGTGAGTTCCTGCTTCCTTCAAACTGCAGGCTAATTTTCATTTTGTTTTGCAGCAGCAAACACCCTAAAACAGTTAAAGTATGAATATGCTTGACCGCCAGCACTGTTGAGAGCAGGTTATGAACTGCTTTTGGAGCCACAGCTACTCAGCTTTGCCATAGGCAGGCTAAGCTGACATATTTTCTTATAGAAAGGGACTTTGGTTAGAGTCATATTATCTCTATCTCAGAACAACTGGATCCATTTCATTGTTTTGCAGAAGCAACAAGATCAGCCAAATCTCAATAAGGTTTAACATGCCAGTCAAAGAAATGCTAAGTTTCTGTAGCTGAAAGAGCCCACTGAATACAAATTTCTCAGACCGAATTTTTTTGCTAAAATGCAGCAAGTGGTATTTAATCCCCTACCCCCAAACCTCCCAACCCAACAGAGTCTGCAAAAATGTTAATGTCTCCTGTCAACTCTCTGAGACTGTGTTATGCGTAACAGGTCTTGGGAGACTGAAACCTGTCTACAAAATGTCGTGAAACTGGAGCTTCTCAACACTAAAAAGGACTTGTCATTTCTGCTGCTACAGGACACAAAGTAAAAGCCTTTGAATTAAACCTCACAAATTTTGTAGCTGTATCTTAAAAATACACTGGTGGGGGAATTTAGCTAAAGTTAAAGAAAATACTTCAACAGAATAAAGCTGAACAGTATTGGTAACACAAGATTGCTAAGTTTCTGCCAAGAATTTTCCATCAGAGCTACTTACTTGTAGATTAATCAACTATACAATGTACGGGCAATAGTTCTGAGACTTAAAGGAACAGCGGATTTATATACGTGCAATATCTGCAACCCCTTCAAGAAGTGTTAGACTTACATCAGATGCATTATGAGGTTGATCTACTCGTTCTTGAGGAGTCCCTGGAATTTCTGGTCAGACAGCCCCTCAAACTGAGTCCAGCACAGCAGCTCTGAGTGGGATGCAGAAATCCTGGACAAACATAAAGAAAATTCAAATTCTACCCAGGTAAAATTTCTAGGTGCATTAAGAAGTTCTGGCGTTTTGGTGAAGAACAGACTCATATGAGTAATCTTTCATGGTCTTATGACAGAAAAGAGTCTGATGACTCTGTGGATTTTGCCATGACACTGCTTTTTTATGTATTGTACTATGGCAGAGATGGGAAGAGACTTTGTGGAGATTTGTCCTGCCTACATGGCTTCCACCACTGCTGTACCTGCCAGGGTACATCGCCCCCAACACCACCTGCAAGGACTGGAAGCGAGCTCTTGAATCTCTTGTGCCCCTGGGTTCATGAGAATAAGGTCTACTGGATGCTCTTGCAGTAAATTAACCTCTCATTTCCTTGAGAAGAGCTGTTCTTGTGCCACAGACAAATGACTGAACTCCCTCATCAATCTTATGATTAGGAGAACACTCCTAATGAAGTAGCCACTGACGTATGCCAGGCCTAATTTGGGGTTTCCAACAGGCAGATCCCTATGTGCAAGAAACTACACAATTTGCCTAATTGCCATAGGAAGACAAGTTTCTTCCTTCCTCAAAGTCTCTGAAAGACTCCTCTCATCCTTTCCTTTTTATAGCTCCTATCTTCCCCTTTCACATAAGAGAATTATGCTGACATAATAACCTTACGTCCAGTTACTTAACATCAAGCAGATGGTTGCTAAAGTTCTTGCATCAGCAATAAGATTTTAATTATTCTTTGTATTAACTATTCTTTGTTTAACTGTGCATCCTGGCACTAGTAAACCTAGACAACTGTAGCCATTTTCATGCTGTCCTTATCTTTGATGGCAGCTGAAATGTGTTTATGCATCCTTGACTCTAAGCAAATATTTTGTTGTTCTTTGGCTTCTTTTTTTTCCTATAAATTTGATCTTGACAGTTTTACAACATCAGTGGCATACCAACAAGAAATTTGTCCAATGACATCTGTGCAGTCTGTGGGCAGAAAATCTTTGTGGATATAAAAAAAGAAGGGATCATTGAAAATACCTAACAGCTGTCCTGTAATCATGGATATCCTTTCCATGTAATTATGAAACTATTGTTTTCTCCTCTTTTATGCTGTATTAAAAAATAATGACGACAATAAATACCAAGAAAAAAAGGAACCAAACCACATTCAGAAACAGCATTGTGAAGAGGTAAAAATGGGAACACAAACAATTTTTCAGTTCTGTAACACAAGTTGAGGCCATGCAGATTTTTGGCTGACAAAATGATGCAAGAGAGGCCATAATTCTATAGTTTCAGGTTTAAACTCACCTTCCAGGTACTTGGTGCACAGCCTTTGTGGGTGTGCCCGGCAGGACATTAGACCAGGTATGCTGACCCATCAGCCAGGTCTGCTAATTCAGGCTCCACTCCTGTGTATTGCAGAGGATTTCCTCCACCTGTGCCTGAGGCTGTTTGCCAGGTAGTTTTAAGGCAGATTTGGAACCCTTCTCAATTAATGCCCTGTACCCTACAGCTTGACAGAAGACCCAGGGACCCAGGGATACCAAACAGCTCCACATCTTGAATTCGAGAAACTCAAAATGAAACTTCTCGAATATGTGCTGGAACAATGTTACTAATCACCCACTTCTGCACTTCATAAAAGTATCCTGGCTTCTTGCGAGCTGGAAAATATGGATACTAGTCGGGATGTTCAGGACATTGGATTCAGCTCTACAATAATTCCAAATAGTCCAAATATTTCAAGTCATTTGAAACTGCTTGGTTATAAAACCAGTGTCCACACTCAGTCATTAAAATTATCTGTTGATGGTTCGACCAGGTTTGACTCAGTAAGCACTGAGTCTTTTTTGCATTTGAAAGATTCCTTGACAATACAGCTGATACTGGGTTTCATGAATCCTGCATCCATAGCTGGTGCATAGTTGGCAAGAACCAAACTCACCCAGACTGTCCTGAGAAAGTTGATTTGAAGGGGTTGTTAAGCAGCTCATACCCTCTCTGTAACAAGTGTGCTTTTCATTTGCATTTTCTAAACCATAGCCTGATTACTTACTAATTCTTCTTTTGATCTGCAGCAGAGGGATGAAATGGCCACATTAAATGAATGGAAAACCTGTTGTTATTATTAAGGAAAAATTAAATTTATGGAAGATGATAGTTCTGTTTACTTTTACCTGATCTAAGAGCCCAAGAAAGCTAGGAAAAGAAAAGTGCATATATATTTTCCTTCTTGCTTTTAAGACATCCAGAATTAATTTTTATAGTGAGAAGAACACTTTAAAGAATATAAATCACAATTTTATGAAGACCATGCAGTGGATTTTGTTCTTTAACAAAATAAAAAAAAAAATTATGTAATGCACTTTCAGAACAAGTGATCTTTTCCCTTTTAGTAGTTAGTAAACAAGATTTTTCCTTTAGTAAGTAAAAAAATAGTTGAAGATCTGCTGCTGTGTCTATAGAAAACTGCTTGAATGAAAGCAAGGTTTGGCTTATTTTCTTGGAGCCTATTTTAATCATAGGATACTTAATTTTAACCTTACCTCTATAAAAAAAGGGAGTAAATTATGAGCACTAAAAAAAAATTAAAAAAAATTTTAAAAAATAATCCAATACTGTATCTTTGATACTGACTAAGAAAAATACAAAGATTTACATATTGTTGCATTTTCTCTCCAGTCTCCTTATGAACAGATGGTGTAGGAACACCCAAATACTGTATGTACAACTTCTGGACTATCTCTGCTATCTGGTGGTTTGGCAGTCGATTGTTATAGGCATCATCCAAGGCATTCCTTACTCACTGGTTCTAGAATAGGATGCAGATTATTGGTGAGAATTCAAAGTGTTGGATATTTACCTGCCTACAATAATATGAGTATTCTGTACTTAATTTTAAAAGACTAGAGAAAATAGCAATTGGTGGAATTCTGGTATGCTAGAAACACTTTTGCCTCTTCTTGCATTACAGCAAGGCTATACAGCATGCTATGAAAACTTATTTTCTCAAAGTAAGAATTAAAAGAAATTGATGGTTTTAATGGGAAGCTCATGCTAGAAAAAAATATATTTATTTCCTAGAATGAAGAAGTAGATAGCAGAAGTAGCTTTTGAATTCAGATTAAACATGGTCAGTATTTTAACAATCTCTACATTGTTATTAGAAATCAGAGATACACGTACTGAACTTACACTTTAATATATATAAGAATAAAGCAGATATTGTATGAAGCCATCTACAGGTGAAAGTATGGTTTAGATGCTAAAAATAGGAAATGATGCACTTAAAAAAAACAAAGTAAATGGAAGAAAGAGCAAATCTTAAGTACATAGAAAAAAGGTGGCTATTTTAGCTTAGATGAAGTAACAAAGTTAGTAATTCTTATAATGTGTTATGCCTGCACTCATAAATGGAAAAATGCATGTAAATAAGCCGTTAATTTTCATTGTGCTGTCAATGTTGCCTGCTTGTGGGTGTAAGGGAAGTGGATGTGTCCTCAGGCTTCTCAAAGGCTAGCAAAGAACAGAGGTACTTCTGCCTCTCACTGACATTTTGGCTGTGCAGAGAACTTGCTAAAAGCAGTAACACAACAAGTAACCAGCTGGGAGAGAGTTCCAGGGCAATCAACTCAGTTACAGTGAGGTGTTTCGACAGGGTTTTTGTACCACATTAGGTGCCCAAGATCAAAACAGCAATAAAAACACTAACTTGGACATGGTCTCCTCACAGTTACAGCCAAATGCTGTAGGTGTTCCCATTTGAAACATTTGAAAGCTTTTAAGACCTGCTTCTGTATGTGCCTGGAAGTGTCCTAAGCTGCGCCTAAGCCCTGAACTGATCCAGCAGTTCATAGTCCTTCTGGCCTACCAGAATCAAGCTATTAGGGTTCATCCGAAATTTCCCTTGGCTGCAAGGAAAATACCACAAAGACACCCCTTTCTTTTTACATCAGGTCTGAAGGATGAGTCTGGCGCCAGTCTTCCATTTGTTGCATTTTTCCAGCAATTAGGACCCTTGTCCCAGTAACCGTCCCGAGAAACCACAACCCCATCTGACTGCAAACACAATGTCCTGTGCGGGATGTTCTCCACCCACTCTAGTTTTGTGGACTACATTTACAGAGAGAGCAAAAGGTGGGAAACACCCTTTTCCTGCCTATGTTAAGGTTGCTGAACAAAGAGAGGAATGTGGCGTTGGATTCAAAGACTATATATTTGTGTTTCCCACATTGTAGCTGAGAACAGCTTAAACTTCACTTGTGCAAGTCAGAAGAGTATTTGAACCCTACTCTGAAGCATCTCTTGCCACATATAGTACAATGAAATTAGACAGAAATCATCCTCCATAGATGTCTTTCATAAAGGAAATTATAGAACCTATAAGCTACAACAGACAGAACTGCACTGAGAAAGCACACTTCTACATTAAGCCTTGCAGCCACAATTTTCAGGAGATCTGGGCATTTAACTTGCTGTGACAATGAAATACTGAGAATCAGTCCTTAGATCCACTGACTAGGAGAGCTAGGAAAAATTCTTTACTCCATAAACTGACTTTTATAGCATTTGATGAGAAGTGGTTTATACAAAGAATGAAGAAAAACCCTTGGCTAGGCAGGTTCTCTCCTAAAACTTTTGCAAAGATGAAGACATATAAACTACATAGCTGGCTATCTAAACAACTTTTCATCGTTAAATATTTAAATGAAACAGCTTTTGCTCATACTGCTGATTAACATGTGTAGATAACTATTGTGGTTTAACCTCGGAAGGCAGCTCAGCACCATGCATCCACTCTCTCACTTCCTGAAGTGGAACAGGGGAAAAAATCTGAAGGGTAAAAGTGAGAAAACTTGTGAGTTGAGATTAAGGCAGTTCAACAGGTAAAGTAAAAGCTGTGTTCACAAGCAAAGCAGAAGAAGGAATTAATTCACTGCTTGCCATCAGCAGGCAAATATTTAGCCATTGCCATGAAAGCAGGACTCCATGATGCAGAACTTTTACTTAGGAAGGCAAATATGGTAACTCCAAACATCCGCCCTCACTCTTTCTTTCCCACAACTTTTCGTGCTGATGATGTTGTCATGGCTCATGACATTATGTGTGGGACATCCTTTTGGTCAGCTGAGATCAGCTGTCCTAGCTGTGTCCCCTCCCAAATTATGATGCACCCCCTGCCTGCTCACTGGCAGGATGGCGTGAGAAAAAGGAAAGACCTTGATGCTGTGCAAGCACTGTTGAGCAATAACTAAAAAGCCCCTGTGTTATGGAGACTGTTCTGGGCACAAATACAAACCAGAGCACCACAGAAGGAACTATGAAGAAAATTAACTCTCTTCCAGCCAAAACCTGTAGAACTATTCAGAATGATGGCTACAAAAAGATATTATCTCAAAGCAAGTGTTAGAATTTGCAGTAGCCCAGCTCTCTCTTCTTGAGATGCAGATAAGTGATGGGACAAACAGGCAAAGTGAAACAAATCCAGAGTAGATTCACTACATATTTATTCTTTAACGTCCCTGTCTAGGATCTTAGAGCTATTTTCAAATTAAACCAAAACATCTGCTGCTGCTGTTCTTCAAGAGGCCACTCCAGGTAGGTCTTTGTGTTCATGATCTTCCGCAGCTTGCAGAACCTCTTGGGAATCGCTTTGCTCTGGATGGGCTCCAGGAGGACGAGAATCGCCGCATCGTTGTTCTCATCAAAGAGGCGGAAATGCGAGAAGTCCAGCTCGTATTTGCACCACTCGCTCTGCACAAAGTGCTCGGACAGCACAAAGAGCGTTTTGTGGCTCTTCTCAATGCAGTCGATGATGTTGTCCACAATCCACTTCCCAGGCACAAAGTCTCGCTTGTGCAGGCAGAGCCGGAAGGGAGGGCAGGCCTGCTCCAGCTCCCGCACCATGGTGTTCTCCACCCAGTCGGAGTCGTTCTCGCTGTAGGACACAAAAGCGTCATAGCAGACGTCCTTCGGCGGGGCTCGCTTGGGCTTCCGCTTGGCTTGCAGCCATGCCCACGTCATCCGCAGGTACCAGACCACGTGGTACTTGTAGCCGACGACCACCAGCAGCAAGNAAGCTCCTCCTTGGAGAAACTGTTCAACTTGTTTCTTCTGACGGACAAGGCCACTAAGTTTGGAGTGGGTGCGGCAACGGGCAGGGTCTTCAGCTGGTTTCTTGTGAGGTACAGCTCTTTCAGAAATGGGAGCTGCAGTCCAAACTCCTTCAGGTTGTTTGCACTAACATCCAAAACTTCCAGCGTTGGAGGAATGCAGGTCGTTACTTTAGGAATTTGAGTGCTGGAGAGGTTTAAATATTTCAGTGGTTTTGGCCATTCACACACATCTGGAATCTCACCAAAATTATTTTGGCTAATGTCTAAAACAATTAGGTTTCCTAGATGAGACAAACTTCTACTTGTCATTTCTAAGTCACTCAGTGAATTCTGACTTAAATTTAGAGTTTGTAGTGATGGCCAACCACCCCGACAGGCTGAATGTTCTAAACTCTGGTCTCCAAGCAAATTTGCACTAAGGTCAAGATATTCTAATGACAGAAGATGTTGGGAAATTCTGCATGGTACCAAAAAAACCTTGGTGTTTTGTACTGTGACTCTGGTAAAAAGAGATAGTAGATCTTCCACAGCCTGAAGATCTGTAAACAAATAAAATTCTTCTATAGATAATTTCTCTATTGTGAAAACTCTAAGGGTCTGTGATTGCTTTGCTTGAATTTGCATTTTCCATTGCCCAGTTCCCAAGAGTCTACAGTCTACCAGCTCCAGCTCCACTAATTTTGGCATGTCTTCTAAAATGCTGACAATCTCAGGCACAGTAGCATCTGTTAATAAGATCTGTCTAAAAGAAATTTTCTTTGCAAAAGACGAAGACATGACTCTCAATACTTGCATTTCTGCAGTGCTATTGAATGCTATTCTTCTCACTTCCAGCCAAGCAACAGAGTGCAGAAGGTCTCTAAC
>VZTF01000166.1:0-120154 GCA_013397755.1 Cnemophilus loriae
AACCCCGCGTTCGTTCCCCCGGCTGTTTCCCTCGGTAGGCGCGGGGTTTTGCTGGCTGCCTCGCGTCGCTGCTGGCGGCGTTGGGAGCGGTACGCCGGCTCCTCCAGGAGCATCGCTCGCCACCGGCTCCGAGGAGCGAAATGATACAGGAGCTGCTCGGTGCCGCGGGTATCTCTTGAGTATCAGCGCAAAATAAACCCGGGCGGGGGAATCAAGCTGGGCTGGCCCCGGGGCAGCGCGCAGCGCAGCTGCGGGATGCGCGGCCGGCCGTGCGAGGTGCGGCCTGGCCGCGCTGGAAAGCCTCTCTGTAAACAGACCGGCCGCACGCCTGTCAGGTGCCGAGCACCGAAAACATCGGGACACTCGCACCGGCGGAGCCCTGGCCCCGCTGAAATCCCCGCGGGGCCGCCGCCCGGGCCCGCAGCATTATCGCGGCCATTCACCAGTATGGGCCCTCTCGCCCAGACCCTCCACGGGGATTTCGGGGGAGCTGGTGGCATCACCTGCTCTTGAGCAGTCATCCGAGCCGAGGGTTGCGGCTGTGGAAAGTCCCCGAACACCCCGCGAGGACGGGGCTCGGCTCCCCCGGGCAGGGCGCACCCCGGGGCTGGGTCTCCCCTTGGACAGGGCGCATCTACCGCACCTGCGAAAGGGAGCCCGGGGCCAGGCTGGGGAGCGGGCAGGGCCCGGGGCCGGGCGCGGGGAGCGGGCAGGTGTCCCGCCGCTCCGCTCCTCAGCGCCCCTTCTCCGCGGCAGGGCGCGGCAGAGCGGCGGGAAGGTGCGGCACAAGCGGCAGGCGCTGCAGGACATGGCGCGGCCGCTCAAGCAGTGGCTCTACAAGCACCGCGACAACCCCTACCCCACCAAGACGGAGAAGATTCTGCTGGCCCTCGGCTCCCAGATGACCCTGGTGCAGGTAAGGAAGGGAACCCCTTACCCCCACCTCCAAACGCCGCTCTGAGGCATTTCATGGCCGGGAGGGATGGGGACAGCATCTGCCAGAGCTCCTCTGTGAGCTGAGTAAGGGACAGTGCTGGGTATCGGGGAGCATCAGTGCAGCCAGCAAGACCGAGGTCCTGTGTGCATCCTTCTTCCACTCTCCCCCGGGCTCCCCCACCCCAGCAGAACCGTCTCTCTCAAACAAGAATTACCACATCTGAGCTGTCATGGCTGGAAGAGTGCTAAAGAAAATGAGCAAAAAGTGCGTGCTTGCCCTCCTAGGAATAGTCAGCCTCATCCTTTCATCTTATTCATAAATACAGTGGAAATAGTTTTCTTTAGTCTTTAAAAATTCTTGAGTAAAAAGTATCAGTCATGGGAGATTTCAGAACAGAATAGGAATTGGTGAGGAAATTGCAGGGAGCTACTTTTTCCTTTTGAAAAGGGGGCAGGATGGAAACTGTTCTATTGTTCTGATAATAACTGTCATCACCTGTTGCACAGACATCAGTGTTACCATACACACTGTGTGGAGCGGCTCAGCACACAGTGACTGCGCTTCACAGTCTTGCAGGAATTATCACTGTAATGTAATTAGACATGGGGAGTAATTGTTTTGCTCTCTGGTAATACTCCCCTGAAGTGACTGGCAGTTGTTTTGCCGTAAGAGGCACAAAGTTTGCTGCAAATGTTTATAAATCTCACTTCTTTGTTCTCTTTGCCATCTGGTGCTCTACTGAAATATGTGGTTTAATGCTATCAGTTGCCGAGTGATGGTATCTCAGGTCTGGATGCTGCAAAGATTTATGCGTTGCGAATAATCTAATTTCCTTACTGCAAGCTACTGCTAGGTGCGTAAAATGAAACCCATGTGTTTGCAGGATTGGGTCCTCATCACTCTGCCTAACACATTATGTGTCGCTTTGAAAAGGACACAAAGAGATAAAAGTAACCTAAAGTATTAGAAAAAAGCAGGTGGTAATTCAGCTTTATTATTTTGAGTGCTCCTTCAAAAAAACCTGTGCTATGAACTTCAATTCTAGTAATGGCAGAATGGGAAATTTTTACACTTCAGTACCTCACTATGAAACTATTGCACTAGGAAAAGCACTATAGCTTTGACAAAAATAATATTAATGTCTCAGAAAATCCCAGTTATAACTGGAAGATATAGTTAAAAAAACTTCTCTTGCTTTTAAAAAATATACATGAAAGGTTTATGCTATGATTACATAAACACTATCCCTTCAATGGCACAATTCAATAGGAGTACTTTATTGGACTATGGCTCTTAGAATATCCCTGTATTTTTACATGAGATTTAAAACATATATCCAGAATATGTGTTGAGACACTTTGACTGTAATGACATCTTGAGGAGTTCTGCTGTTCTTTTAAAAATGCCTCGGAATGAACAGAGAAGGTAAAAAAACTGGTGGGTTTTTGCAGAATTTCTCTTGTGGCAGCTTTGATAAATCCTGATGCGGATTAGATGTGTTAGCCTTTATAAAAGCATCAAGTGAGCCATGGCCACTACTCCACAGAGTTTTATGATCTACATAAGGTGTAGAATAGAATTAAAAAGAATCAAGGAGGGCTGCATTTAGCTCTGTTAGATCCCTGTGACTAGTGGATTTACGCTGAAGCTGAATTTGACCAGTTTTGTTTCTATGAAGTGTAATATTTGAAAGAACTGTGCAAACAGGCACATCTATCTTCATTTACAGAAGCACACCATCAAAGAGAAATCCCAGGTGTTTTTTCCATCATTTCTGTGCAATGCTCTTTTAATCCAGGAATACGATAGCATCTGTATGCGATGCAAATACATATGTCTGGCATCAGCAGTAATTCCTGAGCCTCAAAGAGCTAAACAACACACACCCCACACTTACTTTTTGGATGCTCAAAAAGAACAAGATTGTAATCCAGTTCAAAATTTTTGTTCTCTAGGAGTGAGAGAGAGCATGCCAGGGTGTGATCTCAGTCACACTGGGTACATCTGAAATAGCTTTCCTGAAGGCTGTGCTCTTTCAGACAAGTGGTATAACCAAGAGCAGGTTTGGAACTGGGCTGCGGTGTCTGTTGGAAAGCTTTGCTTCTGTCCCAAGAGGGGCACTTTGCAAAAGCATCAACCAGGGTTGCCTATAAATTGTTTTTCTAATCTAATAATGTTGGATATCATTGGAGAACCAGGACTCAGTGTATGATGTTTCCTTTGGGTTAAACGCCTTCACGTTTGCCGACCTGTTTCATATTTCCTACGCTTTTTACATTTCTCAGTGCTGTCCCATGGTGTTTGCTCCTACAGCTTTCCACTCCTGTGGAGGCTGCTGTCTGCTGACAACTGCTGCCTCTTCCCAGCATCCCTCATGTGCTGACACCTTGTCGTCACAAGCCCTGGGAAAGGCAAAAGATACTGTTGAATATCCCTTTGAGTTTCTGACAAAATGCCATTTTGGGAAGGAATGGTTGGGTTTTTTTTTTGTTTTTCACCCGACTGATGACCTTGGAAAAGGTCTTCAGCAGCTGCCTGGAAGATGATGGTGGTCTCAGTAATATTGATAATACAGATGTAAGTCTTCTCCCTGTGCATTTCTTTCATCTAATGAACCTTATTCCAGTATGTACGATCTATCCAAAGGAGCTTTTTCAGGACCATGGCATAAATAAAACCTGTTCTGTGAGACAAAGAGGTGAACATCCAGCCCTGTTTTTTACTTTTGTTATTAGGACAAACTAATGACACACAGATACTAATAACTTTTGTTATTAGTATCTGCATGTCAAATCTTCCACAACTTTATTTTTATTAGTTTTGCTTCACTTAGTTGGCTGATTTTAAATTAATTTGTTCTACTTCACTAATACTTTGGCCTACCCCACTGTTCTTGGGTGCAGTGGGACAGCAAGGGGACTATTCTAGATGCATGTCTGACTGCATTGCTGAAGAACAGTTAGATTCTTTCAAGGAGGTAGGATTTTGCAGGAATCATAAATCATCTTGTTTCTGAAGTTGTAGTAGCAAAACCTGGGGCAAACTCTGGGCTGACTTACTTCTGTGCAGGCCAACAAGGTCTTTGGGAGTCCTCAAGGCAAATGTTATTGCAGATTTCAGTCCAACAGTCCAAAGTTTTCTACTTCCACAACTGCCAAAGCAGGAAACCAAAAAAGCAATATAGTTTGAAAAGGCATTTTATATTTTACTCCAATTAGATTCCAATTCAGAATCCAATAATTTGTCCTATTAATATGCTACATTTTTACTTGTATTATTACCACAGCGCTTGATTTATTTTATTTTAAATTTTGGTTTAGATGTTCTTGTGAAATAAAAAAGAAAAATGGCTGTATATTCCTTCCAGAAAGAAATATGAATGGGCGTATTGTTGAAAAGAAGGTTTTTTTCAATACAAGAGTTAGTATATCAGTCATGTGCTGCTATGGATTTAATAGTATTCAGATTTATAAAGGCATATCTGGATTACTGGAGGAGGAGAATCACTTGATGTCTGTTCCCTTTCTGAAAGTTTGGCCACTCTTAAGCACTGAAGCAGAACAAATTACAATAAAATTGAAGATGTGTCTTCAGAAGTAAAGCCAGAGGGTCAATATTTCATGATGCTGATATAAGTACCTGATGCTCTTAGGGAACAACTTCACTGCTGTAAAAAATGAATGCTGGAAGGCACATCTATTATTTTTCCCCTTGGGTTTTGTCTTTTTACTTCTCAAAGAACTACAGGATTGTTACTTTACAAGAATAGTGAGTTTCATCATGTGTTTTTTCAAGATACTTACTTCTTGGGAGGTTCATGTGACAAAGATTTTCCCACTGGCTTTTATCTAAGTGTTTTTTCTGTTTGTTTTGTTTTGTTTTGTTTTAATTTATTATTTTTGGAGGTCACAGTAGCGTAGATTGGGACCATGGGAAAGGCTGGATGTTGTTGGCAGCTTTGGTTGTTTCTTTTTGTAATGGTTTAGGTAAGTGTGGTGCAAACTAGCGCTCTTTGTGAGTGGGACCTACAGCAGCAGGCAGGCAGGTTTTTAAAGACCTGCATGGATAGACAGTATAACATTTGGGGCTCATTGAAATGTATGTTAAAACTGTTGTTGTCTTTGAGGGAGGCAGGTGGTGGCTGGAGGTCAGGGTGAGCGTGCTGACTGGTACAGCCTGTGGCCATGCAGCCTGTGCCAGTTCACATGCCTGGAGGTTGTCCAAGACTGAAGAGTGAGAGGGGTGTTGAATCTCATGATGTCTTAGAAATCAGGATTTTCCAGCAACACGCACCAGTGCCCAAGAGCAGGAAAGCACCTAGAGATTACCACATCACACATTTAGCCTAAAAATCTCTTAAATGGATTTGACTAACTTTCCTTTCTTCCAAGGCTTTAATGAGCCTTGTTGTAATTGCATTTGGGATAAGAGTTTCTTGAATGAATTTGCTGCTTCGTGCTTTAGTAGAAGGTTTCTCTTCTGAAAGCTGACTTGAGCTGACTTCTTCAGAATCATAGAGTCATTTATGTTGGAAGATAAAATTATTAGAAATACCTCTGCCCGAATCAAGGTGCAAATGAGACCATAGGCCAAAGGATTCCAGTCTCTGACACCACACTATTGCTGATACAGGCCAGGATGCCATTGGCCTTCTTGGCCACCTGGGCACGTGCTGGCTCACATTCAGCTGATGTCAACCAGCACGCTTGGGTCCTTTTCCAGCAGACATTTTTCCAGCCACTTCCCCCAGCCTGTAGCACTGCAGGAGTTGTTGTGACCCAGGGGCAGGCACTTGGCCTTGTTGAACCTCGTACCATTGGCCTTGGCCCATGGATCCAGCCTGTGCAGATCCCTCACAGAGCCTTCCTGCCCTCCAGCAGATCAACACTCCCACCCAACTTGGTGTCTCTGCAAACGGACTGAGGGTGCCCTTAATCCCCTTGTCTGGATTAACAATAAAGATATTAAACAGGACTGGCCCCGAGCGCCAAGCCCTGGGGAACACCACTGGTGTTCCAGTGACCAGCTGGATGTAACTCCATTCAGCAACACCCTCTGGGCCTGGCCATCCAGACAGTTTTTACCCAGCAAAGAGCACACCCATCCAAGCCATGGGCAGCCACTTTCTCCAGGAGATGCTGTGGGAAATGGTATCAAAGGTTTTACTGATGTCCAGGTAGACACATCCACAGGCTTTCCCTCATCTACTAAGTGGGTCACACTGTCATAGATGAAGATCAGGTTGGTCAAGCAGGACCTGCCTTTCACAAATCCTTCCTGGCTGGGCCTGATCCCCTGATTGTCCTGTATGTGCTGTGTGATGGCACTTAAAATCATCTGCTCCATAAAGAGCAGGAGGACAAGGTGCAATGTCTTTATCTCATTATGAAATAATGATCAAATACTACTATTCCCTTCTCTCATAGCAGAAGACTTAAAGTATGACTCATCTTTTCACATTGATATGCAGAAAGCAAAGCAATGGCATGGCAAGAATGAGCCCAAAATAAACCGAGAGTACCATGCAGAAATCACTCCTGCTAAATTTAATTGCTTTTATGTATGAATCACACTAATGCTACCCTATCTTTCTTTTCTGTAAATGGCACTCCACTGATGAAAAATTTCAGTATGTAACAAAACAAAGCATAATGAAATCTTCTTGTGAGAGGTTGGAAAGCTGTGAGTTTGGTAAAATGCTGCAGTAACTGCAATCCTGTTCATTGGGACCCTGAACCGATCCATCTCTGCTGTTAAAGACTTGATTTCAGAATTACACTGTCATGCAGCAGGTGACTGCTGCTTCAGCTGAGCAGTCTGGAGTGAGTTTGTTAACAGCATTAGAGCGTGCATGGATTCCAGCCCACCCCATCTCATTTACTGTAAAAATTGCTGTGTCAATATGATGATTGTAAGCAAGTAGCCTCAGAAGAAAATGAAAATTACTTACTCTGCCAGCTACAGTTTTGGGCTTCTAACTTGTCATAGTAAACTACATGGCTTGTAAAGTTACATGTTTGGCATCTGAGCACTGATGTGCTCATTGTATTTTCAGTGGAACCCTGCTTCATGTAGACATGATTTTAAGTAAAATCAAAGTGACAGGCATAAGGCTAAGTTCTAGCTGGGACTCTGAACTGAAGCTTTGTTTTTTCTTTAGGCAGATAGTGTTTATTTTTCTCATAACCACTTTAGGAGATATTATTGATTCAGAATAATTAGACAGATACTTCTGTGTGATTTATACAGTAACCTTAGCTACAATAGACAGATAACAAAACTAGGGCCAAAATCCAACTCCAAAGTCTACAGTTTGCCTCTCTATTAGGTGGGGTAGCATGTATTGATAAAACATACATGAACTTGCTTTGCAGGTTGATGTAAATTAAATCGTGTCGTTGTTCACAGGTCAGAATATGACAACAGTAAACTGGCTTCCTCTGTGTGCATGTTCACAACACAAAGATGTGAGCAGGGCTGTAGGCTGCTAACATTCTTTACATTCTCCTTTGCAAGTGATGCTACTCTGCCTCCTTCTTGCAGAGGTCATGTCAAAATGCACTTATTCCTGCAAGGGGTAAATAGCACTTTTAATACTTTATTTATCATTAAGGAAATATTGTTAGAATATAGGTTGCATGCCTCTGCTCTTGCTCATAGTAAAGATGATAAAGTTGTCAGTATTTTCTATTTTCTATCTTTTTGAGTTGCAGTAGAGTCAAGGCCAGCATTTTCTCAGGTGTGCTTTCATGCAAAGTCACTGCAAGTACATGCATCCCATTTGCTGATTTAATTAGCACTGCTGGCGCAGAAGGGTAGACTGTGCCCTTTTGCTCATTCAGTGCTTAAAACACTGTGAAATACTTGCGTTTGAGCCTGACTTTGTGATGAGCCTGTATGCTAGGGGGATACATGTTAGTATCCATTTTGCTACGTCAAACTCCAGAAAATGCTCTGCAGTTGGGAAGGAAGACAAAGCAGACTATTGTTTAGTAGTCACCTTGTGAGGAGTTACATCTTTACTGTTTTTTAGGCTGTCCACAACAAAAAGAGTTTGTAAGATCTGCTGCTCTGTAGAGCAAATGGTTGATTTCTGCAGTGAGTCAAAGTACATTGTACTCTCTGTAAGACTTTCCTGATGCCCACAGCTTGTCAGACTAAGAGTACTGTTAAAGTACAAGGGAGAATTTGGGCTTTTATATATACAAATTCAGAATGTCTTTTTCTGTTCGACAGCCTTATTGTAGCCTGTGTAAATATTAAAGGAAATTCCTGACTATTAGATATTAGTTTAATTTAGGAAGTTGGTAATTCATTGAAGGTTCGTATTGAAAGTTCAGGGCTTTATCTTTACAATAAAAGAAAAAAAAAGAAAGAAGAATATGAAACTGGTATTTGGGACACATTAATTGAAACCTTGTGATAATGTGGTTTTGCTAACACTTGGGAAGGGTGGGAAGCCTGAACTTGCCTTCCTGTATGAGATTCCTGCTTTGCTCAGTGGTAATTTCATGGACTTTTGTTTGTATTCCTCTTGTTTGCTATATCCTTGAAGAATACGTGACACTCTTGAGAGCTCTATGGATTTGTTTATTAGTGTAATTTTCAAGGGAAACTAATACACTCATTTGTATGCAGGTATCAAACTGGTTTGCCAATGCAAGACGTCGCCTGAAGAACACGGTCAGGCAACCAGATCTTAGCTGGGCTTTACGAATAAAACTGTACAACAAATATGTTCAGGGAAATGCTGAGCGACTCAGCGTGAGCAGCGATGACTCATGCTCTGAAGGTTTGTTGATACTCTTTTATTGATTTTAAACTGATTTAAATACATTTAGAAAGTATTAGATATCCTAAATTAGCTCTAATTTTTAATCGCAAAATACCCGCAGTGGATCTGCCTTTATTTTTTTTGTGAATTAGGTGCCTTTTTTGGCTCCCAGCTACTACGCAGCCTTGCAAAGCAGGATTGTGTAAGTTGTTCAAGGTGACAATCTAACTGCCTGTTATTATATTTCATTGTTGCTAGAAAGATAATTGTTAGTTCATTACATTCTACAAGTCTATTCCTTCAATCTGCATTAAAGGAAAAAATTGATTGCATTTGTTGGTATAAAGAAATGAGAAATCACTTGACTGTTACTTTCCTTGATGGAAGGACTATAGCAATATCCATCATTAACAGGAGAATCTGATTAACTTCAGTGGGGCTTATTAGATAGTAAACCGAATATTACTGTTATTTATTTCATGTATTTTGTTAGCAGCTGTTTTCTATAAAGGATGCACTGGAATTCTCTTTCTTACTCAAATTAACGAATGGAGGATTTTTTTTAAAGTACCCTGTATTTTTAATAGAACTCTTGTATTAATTCAGTCTGTGGATACTTTTTTTAGACAGTTGTGACATGGAGATACAATGACAGAAACAAATCCTACAGAACATTGTCAGAAATCTGTATGTGAATTTTTAGAAAAGTATGTCTCAAATTGTACTCAATTTCAAATATCTTTGTTCCAATTTCAGTCTGTACTCACATTTCTTGAAAAAACGAATGTGAGAACATACTCACATTCCTACTCACTTCCCTTGAAAAGATTGCTTGCAGAACAATTAAAAGAGTACAGCTTAAGCAAACGCACCTAAATATGCTGTGGTATTCAGGCAAACCAAATTTCAAGTTATGATAGTAAGAATTCAGCTTATTCACACAGCCTTTTAAATGCTTATCGTTGAGTTAGGGCACTTTTCAGTTCTTTTTGACCTGCCTTGTGTTACTTGTGAACAAATTAGACTCAAAGACTGTTTTCTACAGCTAACTAATTTAGAATAGTTGGAGCATCTGAGAATCATGGGAACTACTTTGAACAATGTGTGAACAGAAGAAAATGAAAACCAGTGTCCAGTGCTGAAGTTAGTGTCTAGTTTTAGTTATATTTATCACAATTCAAAACATGTAGAGAAAGCCTCGTGTTAAATATTAGGTACTCAGTGTATTACTGTATCTTTGTTCTTTTGTTTTCAGATGGAGAAAATCCTCCGAGAAACCATATGAATGAAGGGGGATATAACAAACCAGTTCATCACACTGTGATTAAAACTGAAAGTTCAGTAATAAAAACAGGAGTGAGACCAGAAACAAGTGCCAACGAGGATTATGTGTCACCCCCCAAATACAAAAGCAGCTTACTGAATCGTTACCTAAATGACTCATTGAGACATGTCATGGCTACTAATGCAGCTATGATGGAAAAAACAAGGCAAAGGAATCATTCCGGTTCATTTAGTTCCAATGAATTTGAGGAAGAACTGGTGTCTCCATCATCATCAGAGACAGAAGGCAATTTTGTCTATCGGACAGGTAAGGGATATTTTTCTGCATGATTTCTGTTATAGACAACTTCAGTAGACAGTGTCTCCTGGAATAAGTGTCACCTGATTGTGCCTTTTATGAGACTGGGTAGCTTCTGTCCATCCTGTCATATGACAGTGGATAATTCCTGTCCATCTTCTTGCATAAGAGTAGATTACTCCTGTCCATCCTCTCATATCAGAGTGGATAAATTCTGTCCACCCTTTCATTCTCTGGAGAAGTTCTACCTGCACTATTACAGTTAAGTGCTGTTATTGACCAGTAATGAAGCTGGTTTGCTTTTCAAATGGAGCAGTGGAGATAATTTTTGAAATGACACAGGCCACCTTTTGTCAGCACTATGATGAGCCTAAGGAAGGAGAAAACTCTCGAGCATTCTATTACAATAAGAAAGGACCAGAGGAGGACTGAAGCTCCATGCCCCAGCTGGAAGAAAGAGGAGGGCTTTGAAATTTCAAGGTGGCTGTTTGTGACACTTAGATGAGTCATATGCCCTTCAGTGGAGTGCGTGTGAACACCTTCCCCTGTTGTGCAGCACCTTTTCTGTCCTCAGAGTGCCTTGTCCAGTATGTGACCCTTTGGTGCTCATGCATCTCTTAGGAATACAGGCATTAGTGTAGACTAATTTCTGCATCACTCTCCAGATGCAGTGCACTGAGCTAGGGGCCACAGACTTGGCCATTAAATACCTTGTCTTACTGGTTTTTGAAGGGTTACACATAGTTTATTATTTTAATCTTATCAGTAAAGACATAAAAGTGTGATGTAATGTCATCCACTGTGTTACCAGAGCAAGGCACACAGGACTGCCTGGTTCATGCCAGTAAATTGCTGTAAATTAGGGCAAGATCAGGACTTACTCGAGTCCTTGTGAGGCAGGGAGTGCTGGAAGGCTCCTCTTGTGAAACTTCTTCTGTATTTCTTTGGGACATAAGATAAGAAAAAAATTTCATTTTGAAAAATATGAAGTTTTTCACCCCAGTCTCTGAAGGTCTCCACCAGTGTCTCAGGGTTTCCACTCATTGCAGCAGCCCCATGCGTTGTCCTGGGCCTTTCTTGGCAGGTCATTCTGCCAGGGACAACCCTGAGGGCAGCATCACTTCAGGGATAGATACTGCTGAAAAGTACAGGAGGATTTTGAAGTAAAATTAATACAGATTTAGATTTTGTACTTGGTTCCCCTTGGCTTCCTTGGCAGGTAGGTTCAGGTACCTTTGCAGCCTCTCAATTTTGCAGCCTTTGCTCTCTCTTTTCTGGCACGTTTCCTGTGGGTTTTTTGGTCCATGTGGAGGGGCCACAAGGCCGAGTTCTGTTAGCGGGGATTAGGAGGATGTTTGTGTGTGCAGGTTGTTGGGAGTGACCAAAGAATGAGTGGGGGCCCTGTAGAGAAATGGGATCTTGTGGGGAGAAAGAATAGTGCATGCTCAATTAATAAGTTTCAAAATAAACTCTCTCTGTTCATTTAATTTTTTTCTCTCAAACATACGAAATGCATTTGGTCTGCATTACAAGTATATTGTCTGCCAAGTTTTATTTTTAAGTGAGAAGTTACTCAAGAACAGATGCAGCAGCTCAGATATGTAAACTTATGTTTTTCTGTACTTTATATCATAACCTTAAAATGGACACAATGACTTTTTAAAATTTGTAATAAATTTGCTACTGGATTAAGTTCTTCTTGACAAATTTCAAGCTGCACTGAAAAATATGGTCATTAATGTGAAGGCTGAGAGAGGCACACTGTAGCTGTGTAAATTCACCAGCTGTGCTGGAATGACTAAAAACTAGGATGTTTGTCCTTAAAGTTTGTGGCATTCCTGGAACTCCTTTTGAGATTGTATTTAAGTCAGTTCCTAAATCTCTTCCCTAACATTTTCACATTTGTTGAGAACAGACCAGAAGCTCTTAGGATATAGTTTTATTCTCTTTACACTTCGAAAGCAGACAAGCAGTACATAGAAAGAAAAAAAGACCAAGTATATACATGATATTTTTTGCTATATCATTGGTATATATGTGTGAACATTCAGGAAATATAGGTACAAATGGCCTTTTTTTCAGTTACAAGATTACAGTCCCATTAATTATTTTCTGATGATGTTGTAACATGCAGGAATTAAGCTTTTCATGAAGAAAGCAGATATTTTCAAGTTATTGTCCATTTATGAAACTTGCTTTCAAATAGATGATATTAGCCACATGTTTATTAGGTAGGGAGAGATAAATAAGGATTTTTTTTTTTTTTAATGTTTTTTCTTTGTAATTTGAATGTCTGGGTTGGCAGTTCTCAGTGCAGTTGTGTACTAGACTTGTATCTGTGTTTTCAAAAATAGCTGTAATACATTTTGGTTAAGCAAATAACAGAGTGTGGCTGACTGTACCACTCTTACCCTCCTGAAAGCAGCAAGTGTTTTTTAAGTGAGATGTCTCCACTTAGAAAGAGTTCCCCACTGCAATTTTTGTAGAGCAAAACAGCTAATTTTTTAACACAAGGAGCTGTTGCAGGATTGTCAAGTCCCTACTAGATATTTTAATTTCTGAAGACATTTCAAGCAGTATTTCAAAAAGCACAGAGTGAAAACTGATTGATGTTTTATTTTTGAGAAATGTTTTGCAAGTTCGTTGTGCCTCTTAGGACTTGCAGTCACTGGAGTTTAAACTAATTCTTTATTGTGCTTTCCTGGAAAGGTAACTTTTCATAGCAGATCATGAGTAAGAAAGCTTACTTACCCTGTCTGGTTCTGATTATGGGCTGGACCCTGACTTAGGGTACATCAGTGTGTCTGGAGCTGCTTTGTTCGCTCAGCGCCCGAGGTCAGTGTGGCCACGTGTGTCTCAACAGCCTGCGCCAAATTAACGGCGTACGAGTGCAGTGTCCAATAACAAAAACAAGAAATTGCAGTTTAAAGTTTATAAGGAAAACGGGCTGTAGAGTCTCCCATTTCAGTCATTAACATGCTTATAAACACGGGACCATATGCTACTCCAGCTTCGTGCAACTGGGAAATCCCACATAAAGATCAAGGACGGGCAGTATAACTGACTGTCGGCAGAGCAGCCTCGTTTTAGACCTCCACACAATTACCGTGAGCTCATGGGAAGCAGTTTCAGTGCTGGAGCAGGAGCAGCAAACCCCGAGTCGGAGCCCTCGCAGGTGCAGTGCCCACACTGCCATTTCCCCGGCCCCGGGCGTGGGGAGCCGGGGAGCTGCTGCGGGGGGACGGTGCAGGGAGAACGGAGCAGCGGGGGGAGAGTGCAGCCGTCCTCGGGTATGTCACAGGTTTCTGTAAGCCTTTCTGTCGTAAGCTGATATTCTTATGTATGTAACACGACATACACAAGTGTGTTCACTTAAAGCAGAAAATTTCAGTTCTGATCAACACTGGCGCAGGTATAATATATAAATATATAAAATTGGTCAAATATGCATCTTAAACTGATGACTGAAAGGCTTGGTTCAGTGTTTTTGTTTAGTTAAAAAGCCGTGTTGGAGAACTGGTTTTCGCTAACTGCTTGGCATGCAGTCACTCACAGCGGGTTCTCTCCGTGACAGGAATAACTGAAACCAGACTTGTCTACCTGTATTTGTTGTACAAATGCATGCAGAAACAACAGTCTTGACTGCAACAAGCACTCCAGAAATCTACAAGGAAAAGATCTAATGTTTTTAGTGAGGCTGAACATAAATCTAAAGAGGCAACGTCAGTCTTTGGTTTACGGGTCACTGAAATGCTGACTTTTCTGTAATCACGCTGCAGTGCTCCCTGAGTACCCTATCGTCAGTCACCTGCAGAAACAAAATGTTCTGCATCGTTGTAGCACAAGGAAATGAAAAATTCCCAGCTTTCTGGGATATTGTTGTCTAGTGAAGGAAAGCAAAAATTAAAACAAGAGAAAAGGAGATGAAATGGCAGGACAGGGAGTCTTTTTTCTGTAGGTAGATTTTTCATTGATTTCACTTTATATGTTCTTAGCACAGTAGAAAAGCCAGAACAAATAAAAACAGTGAGGAAACTAAAGACTTTCAGGCCTGGAAAAGAGGGTGGTTTTAAACAAACGCTTGAATGACTGGCTGATTTTTGAAGATGTTTGAGCTCTATTTTTAGACGTTTATACTCAGGAGTGCGCTGTTTCTGATGTTTTCATTACTACTGACTTTTTCTTTCCTCTCGCCTTCCTTTCTTTCTTTCCTTTGGATCCTGCAAAGTTGGTTATTTATAAAGCATGATCCTGGGTCATTTACTGCAGCACACTGAACACCTCTGCTGAGACCCTCGGCACTCAGCAGGATCAGGCCCATATTCCTACAGAGCACTTAAATGTAAGGGTGTAGCCATGCACATAAGTACTAAAGAGAGACACACAAGCTGCAGAACGGTGCTGTGATTTTGTGTGGTCCTTGCCAACTTTTCCTTGCAATTTAACATTTTCAGAAATTAACATGTAATTCAAAAATAAGCCATAAAATTTGAGAGCGTAATATGAACACAATGGAACCTGTTTTCAGAAACAGCTCGAGGGACCCGCAAAAACTGCTCACAGCAGTGACTTTTGCAAGTTTGATCTAAACGGTGCTGGAGACCTTGGGGATACTTTGAAATAAATGGTAACCTGGGAGAGCTGAAGGAGGTCTTTTTTGCAGATCCTAATGTCATCCAGAAGTGAAATGTAAAAGGTGAATGTCAAGTACAGTATTAAATGCACACAGCAGCATAACTGTAATTTGAAGGTTACGCAGTTAAGATCGTATTTCTGCAGGAATTTTATTATTACATGACCTGATTCATCAACTAAAATAGCATGGAACTGAGAATTGAGAAGATTGTGTTTAATTTACTGTTCTGTTGTTTTTTCAAAAGAAAGAATAAAAGGAAATAGCTTTACTACACAGGAAGCGTCAGGTTTAATATACCAGATGTGATAGCCCAAACCTGAGAACTTTAAAGATCCCATCCATTCCTTGCTAGTTTGGTTCACTTTTTGCATTTCTTTCAGTTCAAACACCAAAAATCAAATAAGCTGTTTTTTTAATTCTCTTTAGTTTCTTGACTTCTCAGTACCTGAGCTGCAAGGGGAATGGGTCAGGATTTTTTCCACATGACACTGAAAAACAGTGATTTATCAAAACTGAATCTCTTTTGTGGGAAGGTAGCAGTTCCAAACTCTCTCAGGTAGGGGAATGGAGGAAGAGAGCACTGGGTGGGCTGAGAACAACAACAACAACTGGGGGCACATCACTGTCCCAAAAGCCTGGGCACCCAGGGACTGCCAGCCGGCAAGGAGGAGCTTTGCCTGGAGCCAGCCCTGCTGGGAGGGGAAGCAGCACGCCCGGCAGTGTCAGCTTTTCTGTGCCACTTCTCTCTACTCTCTTCTTTTAGTGGTTAGTTTTATGGGAAAAGAGTATTTGTTTTCTCACAGGTGCTGGATGCAAAAATTGTGCATCCTTGTTTTATCTGTTTGTTTTCAGATGCAAAAGGTTATGAATGTTTAAGTCTTTTTTTCCCCTTTAAACCCAAAATATTAAAGATTCCAGAGACTGGCCTCTATGCAGGTAAGATGTGCTTCAATTAGCATCATATTTGTGCCTGTTCTATAATTCAGGTATGATTGCTGTGGAGACCCCACAGAGCAGAGGGGGACTGTGGGCACGTCTTCTGGTTTTGCTTCTGTTGGTGTCATGGCAGATTTTCCACGTGCTTCAGTAAAAACTGTCTTGAGCCAGTTGTTCGGCTGCAGAGGATTTTCTTCAAATCAGCTTGCTTCAGAGCAGCACGTGTCAGGACTCCTGATAGCTTTATCACTGCAGAGAATGAGATGTTCTTGCATGAGTGATTTGAAATGGAAAAGATTACAACATCTGGCCAAAAAATCAGAGACACCAAAAAAAAATCAGGGCACCAGCCATGTTTCCATGGCCACAGGTTGTCGCTGCCCATGCCGGTGCAGCAAGCCTGCCTTTGTTTCTCCAAGACCATTAAAATTTTCCCAATGCAGGTATTCACAGCAGTGGCCAAAAAAGCATCAGACCCCTGTGCTTGCCCAAGACCTCTCTCAGACACAGCAGGAAAATGTGTGGTACTGTCACCAATCTCTAACAACTATATATTTTAATACTCCTCTTTAGAGTTAGTGAATGCTCCAGGTCTCAGCAAGGGCTGTTCCCTGGCAAGCCTTAGGCCTCGCTCATTTAGTGAAGGTGTTTTCAAAGAGAAAAAACTATTTATCCCCATTTTCCCATTGTTCTGAATGTCTTCAAAATTATGCTTGGTTTTAAAACCTGGGGCCAGCCAAAATGTGAATGTTTCAGGAAATTATGTGCATGGAAAAGCACATAGTCATAAATCAGACTGTTTTCCAGTTTTAGCTCTAGACTGCATGGTTAGTAATGAATATAATAGGGAAATTAGTTAGAAAATTAGCAGTTAATTTAAGGATATTTAAAGAGTGTGTGAAACTACAGCTTGGGAAAACTCATTTAGTGAAATGGATGTGATTCCTTCTCCCTTTCCACTGCCTGAGCAGGATTTTCCTCAGTAGCCAAATCTGTGTGCAGATCTCTTGCAGCAGAAACGCCAGGCTCCCGTGCTGCCTTGCCATAGCTTCTGCCCTGATTCAGGGGTCCCTCAGCGTTGCAAACATCAGCCAGCTGCAGCCACTGCTGCAAAAGGAAGCACTGCTCAGAGAGGAGGGCAGAGCGGGGCTCGGGCGAGTTGAGGTAACTGAGCAATGCACCAGCTCAAGCAGAGCAGCAGAAAGCCCTGGGTGCTGCAGCCCTGGTGCGAGAGCCTGGCACAGAGCGGGGCAGCACCAGGCAGGAGCAGTGGTTTGCATCCCGTGGGATGTCTCCGTAGCCTGGCTGCCTCACACTGCCTTGGTGTGCGCGCAGAGGGGCTCTGGCACTGTGGCTGTCCCCCAGCATGCTTCAGAAGGCACAAAGGAGGGTATATCTGCTCTGTCCCTTACCCAGGAAAGCCAGCAGCAAAATATGAGTATCAGCTGTTTGTGCCAAAGCAGAGATGTAGGCCAATGAACTTGAAAAATATGGCATGATTTTATACATGGAAGAACAAAAAACAGGAACAAAACACAAAAGCATTTGCAAAGACAGGGATGTGTGCTGTCACCTCATCAGAAGTAGCTTAGAAATAACACACTTAACTTTATATATCACTGATGGTGAAGCACTTCTGAGCGGCCAAAGCCATGGCTGGAGGCAGATCACTGGGTTGTGAGCAAGACTTGTGCTGGCTCCAACACTGAAATGTGCCTCTTCTGCTCCTCAGGGCTCTTGTGGGACTGCAGCTGACTCTGCTCCTGCACCAAGACATCTGCCCATGGCACCTGCATGAAGAAAGAGAAATTACAGGGACAAACCTTTATTGCCCAGTGGATCACTTTTACATATGAAATCTATAATCTTCATCACAAGTAACCACTGCCTTCAGTGATTCTTACTAACATACTAATCTGTGTGGTGCAAGAAAGCGTGACCAGGTGGGGACAGGGTACAGACAAGGCAGGCACAGGCGAGACGGGGTAGTAGCAGGAGGGAAAAGAGGGCTGGACTTTTCACATTCTGGCTGGGGCAGTAAACTTAAAGGAATGGCAAGCCCATAAAAGTTTCACTTCTTTCTGGAAAAACATCTGAATTGAAACTTCACACCTGGCATGGGTTTTCTGCATGTCCCAGCCTCTTTCCGCCACTGCTGGGGAGAAATAATGCAACTTTGGGTAACTGCTGGTAGATTCTGCTTGTAGCGCAGTGTCCCTCGTGCAGTGTTACATTGCTGCTGTTCATGTTGCTGTAGTTAAGGTTGTACCTGTGTTTCCATTAGAACCCTTTTAATCTGCAAATTTATGACCCAGCTGTAAAAATTCAATCCAGACTGAAACTTGGCATGAACAGTGTTCACTCTCCCATCTGTGGAAGGGATTTAAGCAGGTACATCCCAGTAATAAGCCTCTGAGTTAGGCTTGTAAATTTGGAGCATGATGACTGGTGAAAAAAACTGTGGGCTTCTCAGTAGTCCGGGAGTCTGAAATATTTTATGCCTGTGGTGAAACTAGTGAAAAGCAGCTTGTTTGTATTCAGTCATATAGCTGTAAATAAAGAAAATAGTTTGGGTCTTTCTGTGTTTGCTTACATGCACAAGCACATGCATTTTCCTTACCGTGGCAAGATTTTGATATGAATGGCAAACACTTGAAGCTCTTCAGGGTCTTGCACCAAAGCAGTGTTTGATGATTCTCAAGTAGGCTAAGAAATTGTATTTGTCCTGGTGCAAATGGTAGAATTTATCTGTTGATTGTAATAGGAAAAAATAAGGGAAATAAGAAGACCAGATTGTTTTCTTTTGGGTGAGATTTTTTTTTTTATTCTTCTTAAAATACTGTAAAAACTGATGCAGTATTGAACTGCAAAATCAGTTTTATTCACTGTTGCTTCCTCCCATTTTAATTTTCTTTTCTAAAAAGCTACACACGGAACGTGCCTGACCAGATAGACTAGTAATCTTATCTGATCCAGCAAATCCTATTTCCCTTTGCAGGTTTGTGGTTTTTCAGAGTAATTCTGTAATTTGAAAAAAAACCTCTCCTTTATGTGTTTAACTGAAATTTTTTAGGTCATTTGTCTATAATGTGAATACCAGAAACATAATGATGAAAGCAGTTTAGTGAGACCAGACTTCTGATCTTCCATGTGTATTCACAGAGAAGCTTTTGGGAGGGTTTTGACACAATTTGAGGAGTGGACTGAAGGGATATCTGTGCAGACTGATGCTGGGCTGTGGATGAGTTTGTACCTGCAGTTCAGAAAATGTCAGGAACCTGTAGGTATTTTTTTGTGAATGAGAGTTTTGTCGGCTTGAAGGAGAAGGGGAAGCACTTTTAAAAACACCTGTTCTGCAAAACCTTGTCTAATGTTCATCTATAGAGTTCAATTTCTCACTATCCAGAAAACCAGAGTTGGATTCAGCAATATTAAATCTGCTTCACTACAAACTTAAAAATTTGGGTAAAGAGAGAGATGTGAGATAAAGAGGCAGATGTGGAAATTACCAGCAATTACTAAAGACCTGTTGAGGTCCTTTATGCTTTATGGCATTAAATTGGCTTCAAATCACCACTTTAGATCTGCTAAAGGAGAAATATGTCCTAACAGTCAAAGCATGCAAAAGTCTTGTATAAGTGAGTTTTATGTGAGCTACAAAAAAAAAAAAAAAANGTTTAAAGCAGGAAAGAAAGTTGGAGAGGTAAACTGCGTTGTAGAAAATCTGGAAAAGTGTAAAAACAATTCATACAGAAAGAGATCAGATAAACAGCTGAAGCTGGAACAGCTGAAAAGAAACACACAAAAATAGGTAAAGCAAAATTCCAATGAGCCATGAAATCTGTTTTCCTTAATTTTTCACAGTGGCCTTGAAACCTGATGTCAGAGACTCTATCTCTGTTCTTTCACTGATGGCCAGAAATTGAGGTTATGATGACCAGATCGTTTGGTATGGCACTGACATTTCAAGTTAAAAGAGATTGCCAAGACTCTCAGTTATGACACTAAAATATACTGCTATTTCTAGAGCCAATTTTCAGTCCCTCTCTCATGCCTCCACATTGATTTAGGCAACAGATGCACGAAAAGCAAAGCAACATTCAGAATAATCCCCTAGCTGAGTCTGGGGGAAGGCTGGCTAGCGGGCTGTGGCCAAAATTCCTTAAATGTTACAATGTTTTACATTTCTAAATGTAAAAACTTTCTTTCCAATGTGAGGTACCAGCCAAATGTCTTCGTTATGGTATCTCGGAGTGAAAACTGGCATGTGGCCTCGTGGTCATTTGCGGGTATTGACAGATTTACACCCTCGAAGATCAAGTTAAACGTTGTCGGTTTCTCCATCTCCCCTTACTTTGTCAGGGTTTTTTTTCTCTCTCAGTTACTATTTGTCAACTTAAATCCAGTTTGCTGGAAAAATGAAGGCTCTTCACGACCTGGCTCTTCAGGAGCAAATTGCCTCAAATTCTTTCTGCTAGCCAAGTTATTTTGTAATGCATTGCAAAACAGCAGCAGGATTGCTCTCCTTGCACTAGATGTACTTTGTGGGCTAGACACCGCGGGCAGTTTTAATGAGGTCTTGGTGTGCTGGAGAATTTGTCTCGGCTGTTGACTTCAAGGAGACTTTCATCCCAGGTCCCTGTTTGTCTAATTGCTCTTTCTACCCCGAGGAGCAGGGGCTGGCTTTGTCCCATCGCGGGCTGCACCATGCAGAGTCTGGACTGGCAGCTGCCCAGGGGGCAGGTTCCAGAGCTGGTGTGCAAATTACATGGTCTGCTCCTGACTATTTATGGCAGCTTTGCACTGTGGTGGTGGATTGTCTAGTACACAGACACACTAAAACTCATTGTCCTGCTTTTCTCCCTCTCGTGCTGTTTAGCTGGTGTACCTGTTGATTTCTGCATCACGAATTCATTTCCCTGAGATCATCTTCAAATAGGAGCTTCCTCTGGAAGACAACAGCCTTCGTTCCTTTATCAGGGAAAGCTCTGGGTGTCTGCAGCACTGTTTTTGCCAGCACTGTCAGAGAGAGTCCAGTACAGCCTGTGAAACTTATGTCAGCTGGGGGAGCAGGGGTGCTGGGTGAAAGCCTGGAGCCCTTCTCTATTAATCATATCATAATTACAATAGTTCTGGGCTTCCTACTTGTTGAATCTCAGTAGTGCTGGATGTTTAGTGACACTTTTCAAAGTGAAGAGAAACCAAAAAAGCTGTCCTGCTCTGGCCTCCACTTGAGATTGTAGTAAGACATGCAATCTTTCATATATACACATGCACATAAATGCACATATATTTCCTTACTGCTCTATTACAATGATGATATCTGTGGAATTCAAGTGTGTTCTCTTGCTGTTTTGCTGTGCTTACTCCTTCAGCTCAGAGCTGTGCAGTAGTTCACCATGGCAGTGAACTTTGCAAAGACAGAGGAAAAGAGGCTCCCAACTGTATTGTCTATAAACAATGACATATCTTGCTTTCAAATCCCATACCTCACTGAGTTGCTTACTCCAGATTGTCCCCGCAAAGCTGAAAATCCTTTTCAAAGAAGTCAGCAGAGAAGAGAAGCCTGACCTGCAGGTATTGATCCCAGTAATCCTTTGTTTTATGCAAAGGCTTATTTTTGCTGTCTAAACCAATGTGAAGAAATGCATGTTTAAGCATTTAAATGAAAAAATGGCAGGTGTCTTTATAAGCCTGTTTTCCTTTTAGTGTTGTGTCAGAGCCTTTCTGCTGCTGTTTTCACTCCTTGTCTAATGATACTTGTCTAATTATCTGTGAATGATAATTTCTCCCTACTACGAGTGCACATAAGCATTAATTTGTCTTTATTACATTTGCTGTGAATCTATATAGGGAAAAGGTCATTAATATTTCTCATTCCTCTATACCTCATTCAGCTCACAGATTCACACCTGATTCTCTTCCCTCTTATTTTGGAAGGGGCCAGTAATTATATCTATACCCAACTCAAATTGCCTTTATCTTCATCCAATAATTGATGAACAGACACTCAGATATGTTTTAAAACTAACCCTTTGGAAGTGTTTGGAAGTGCAAAAATCCAATTTGCCAAGATCTGATCTGGGTTTTGAGTGTTTTGGCCCCAAAGCACGCTACGTGATTTGACACACAATGTTCATGTGTTCGCTGAGCTTTCCAAACTTCATTTTATGAACTCCTGCTGCTTTCAGTGGGATCTTTGCTCACAGAGCAAAGACTGTGACCCTTGGAGAATGTAAGTGCTCGTATTTGGGTACTCCTCATCCTTCATTCCTTGCACAAAATAGGAAGAATAAAGGCTGTATTCAGTGCTGCGGTACTGCTGCATTTGCTGAGGTTTGGGGAGCTCTGTCATCTCTCCGTGAGCTTTATGGCTGCTCAGAAACACCCCTTCCCTGTCCAGAGCAGTGGCAGCACTCAGCCTGATGCGAGCCCACCAAACCCTCTCCTGCCTCATGGCCGTGTCGTCTTTCCATCCTGTCTGGACAGCCTCCAGACAGCGGCTCCCCACTCCCCACAGCACCAAAAATGCTTTTACAGGAGGTGCAGGAGACGGGTCTTCTGAGGTGAACTCCCCGTGAGCTGCTGGCTCCTGCCCACCCTCGCCCATGGGGAGCTTGCGTCCCACCATGCAACACCTCCAGCCCACGGCCCAGCTGGGAACAGCAGGTCTCGGCAAAAAGCCAGGTCTAGGTGGGCTGGCCTAAGGGCAGGAGAGGAGTGTTGGAGCAAGTGTCTGAAGGGGGTGGTAGGGAGAGATGGGTTTGTGCTGCCCCTCAGGGTGTGAGGGACACGCGTGCAGTGGGTTATCTGGCAACAGGGCTCACCTTCGTCCTCGGCGAGCTCTGCTTCGTCCAAGGATTTTGCTCCCTTGGCCCCTGCATATCTTTACAGCTGGAATATGGGTTTAGGTAAATCAGACGCCCTGAGTTCACAAATACAGGGTAACTGTTTGGAGAGGAGAGGAGGGAGAAAAGCAACAAAGGCCTTTGATATATTTTATGTCATCTGTACGTGACACTCCAAGACCTTCAAATGCTTGAACTAAAAAATTAAATATAATTTAGTTAGTAAAAATATACCTTAGTTATAATAAAATGATAATAGTGGAACTTGGCAACAGAGCAGCTAATAAATACTACACTTCTGAAATGTGCCTGGGATCCAAGTACATACTCTTTTACTGTGTAGTTAAAGCATGTGGCAGGACATGCTAGACCAAGATTTTCTTTTTGTCTTTCCAGTGGAAAACTAAAGTTCTTTGTTTAAGTGAAGCCCGTTGGGAATTTTTCTTAAAGTAAAACAAGGAGCTAAAGAATTCCATTCCCTTTTGCCAACTTTTTTTCTTCCTTCAAGCCAAATTATCAATTAATGGGGCATTAAATAACAAATACTGCCTAGTTAGAATCATACACTTTTTTACTTAGGCTCTTTCAATACTTTCTTACTGGTGCTTCAAACAGCTGAATTAAAAGATGAGATATTTTATTGGGAAAATACTGCCCTTTCTAAACCTTTTTGACCTTATAAAAATAAAGGTCAGTAATCTGAAAGTCATTACATTTGCATACTTACCCCTATTTTTGATTTTTTAAATGAAAAAAAAGAAAAAATCTGTACTCCTTTAAGGTCTTCTTCCTGAAATTCATTCTTTGCCTTCCTCATTAGCTGTCTCCATTTCGGTACCCTATCGTTTTGCCAGCAGAGCAGCCAAGTGAATGCTTGACCATATTTTTGTCTGGCTCTAGTGAAACCGTGATCTGACAATAGAATACTTTTCACTGGGTTTTCCTTCTTCCCCCGGGGAACCATACTTCAAGGGCAACCTGCTTGTCCAGCATATGAACATGTGGAAAATCCACTGCTACGCACTAATGATTTTCAGATGGGCAGTTGTTGCTGAAAATCATCCCAAGAGCAGCAGCTTCTCCATTGCAGCACCTAACCACTTAGGGATCACATTGCTTATAGCTGCTCTGGGATAAACCCTTTGCATTTATGTATAGGGCGGTGACATTTGCTGCATCACGCATACGTGGTGACAAAATTTAGGGGAAAAGGAGGTAAAAGTTACAGTTGTGGTTACTTTTTGGCCATTGTAACATGCATCAAAATCTGACACTTATTTTAGATTGAAAGTATAAATGTAGGAAAAAGTTGAGCTATGCCAAAGATTCACAACAGCAAGGCAGAAGCACCCTAAATATTGTCCACAAATTAATAGCTTTCAAACTTGTGTTTTAAATATTTACAAGGAGACTTGTCACACTCTGTGAGAGAGAAAAACGCGTTTTCAATTTTAAATAACTTCTATTACTCTTCTTAGAATATGCATTCTTTTTAAACAACTTTCACTTTTAATCTGTAATTAAAGCCAAAGTTTTCTTTTAATTTTAAAAGCTTGTCCTTGGACTAAAACAACATGGAACATTTTTAAACATTGATCCAAGCTGCTGTAGATACATTTTATTTAAACCACAGAGCCTGGAGTTGGATTCCTTGCTTTGCCAGATCGGCTATGAACTGTAAGAGTGGCAGTAATGATTGTGGAGTCCTGGATGCTTCACTAACAGTGAGGAGGGTTGTTTTTCTGGAGTTGTTCCTCCCTTTGGGCCCTATTCATGAATGACTTAATCTCTGTCTATGATCAAATGTCGTGCAAGTTACTGTGCACAGAAAAATCAAGGAATGCTTCTCTTTCCTGCGTTCCTTACATGGAATTACTGTGCCTGCCCAGCAAGCAGTTGGAGAGTGGTAAGGGTGGGAAGCAAGCAGCAACAAAAACACGCAGAGAAAACCACCAGAAGCAATATAAAAAGAGTGAGACAAAGAAAACAGAGAAAATTTTGTGAGACCTGGTGTGCAAGTTGGATTGAGCTGTGCACAGACAGCTCCAGCTTGTCCAGGCAACACCAGCTGGAGGGGAAACTGGGCTTTCAACTGGGGAGTGTTACAGGGGCAGTTCATTCACCATGAAAAACAAAAGTGTTCCCCAGTATTTTCTCTGTAGTGTTGGCCATAAAGATGATTTCTAGTGCATGTTTCTGTTAGCTTATTTTGTCCTGAAAAGCAAACATTATTGTTTTGATGGACAGATTGCAAGAAGTTCAGGGAACGCATGCTCCTTAGTCTTTTTATCCTCTTGACCTAATTGCTTGTGTGGTAATTCTGTCCTTTCATAGGATTTTACACCACTTTATTTGAAGCCAAGAGAAAGACTTTCATTACTAGTGATACTGATTACACAATGCACGCCATGCAAGGAACTTTTCTTGTGATGTTTTGGTATTTTGTTAGAGATCCAGCAGAATACTGGAGTGAAGTGGTGCATAGCTGTCTCCATATTTTTACAGGCCTCTTCCTTACTTTTTAAGTTGCAGCAAAGTTTTCACTTCGGTTAGGTGCTGTTCTCAGTTAAGAGTGAAGAAAGGACTTATGTTATCAAAGTTGTTTTTCTCATCACCAACACCCTGCAGCCACTGCATGAAATTCTGTCTGTGTCTCCTTGCCCTAGTGTGAGGACAGATTGCTATAGCAGGACTCCCACGCCAAACTGTCACTGGTGGCAAATGGGAAATAACTTGACTCAGGTGCTGAACTCCTCCAGCTGTTGATGGGAGTTACACTTGTTTGTCCAGGACAGTGACTGGAATAGTCATTTAGCTCTTTTTGAGATATTTTCCATCCCCTTAGTACTGACAATGGACTTAAAAGATGTAACTCTCTTTTCAGGTAGGTCATGACTGGAGTATCATTTTAGCTGTAGGAGGGAAAAGATAGAAGAAAGGATGGGGAATAAAGGGAAAAAGAAAAACTCAGAGCCAGGAAATAAATACAGGTAGGAAAATAAAGAGCAGAAACTTCTGGAAGATTGTAAAGAGAAGATAAAGATAGTGCTGGGAGAGGACGCAGAAAGGGGAATAGAGGATTAAGGACAAGAACAAAAAGGAAAAGGAAAGAAAAGAGATCAAAGGGATGAAGGCAAGAAGATAAAATACTGAGGAAGCAAGTATGGAAATAATGGTAGGAATCTGGAGTGTAACAGGGAAGGGTTCTAGAATAAATTAGAGAAGTACAGGAGATACTAGCATTTTTCACAGTCCAAAATTAGAAGTTCGATATTTTCCTTTTCAAAGTGTTTGAGAAATGACGGTAGGTAAGCATTCAAGATACTGCCACCCTTCTTGGAAGGAACCTTTGAGTCTAATTACTATGTCTTGGCATTTTTTTCCGTGTTACACAGGCTGAGCCTGCAGAGCACTTCCAGAAAAGGGTATGACCTTGCTTAGAATACAAAGCAAATTAATCCAAACTGTTGCTCCACAACTTAGGGCAAAAACACAACTTAGTCTGGGACTGGGAAATACTCTGGTGCCGGTGGCAGTGGTGGTAGTGATGAAAGCATCTGTTTGTGTGAGGTGTGTGGTTACTAATTTCCCAGTCTCTTGGTGCATCCACAATCCCTGGCTAAGCTGGACACACAAGTATAGAATACTCCTCATACTTTGGCTCAATCATACCAGATCCAGGCTTTGGCGGATTCCACCAAGACCTGTTTTGAAAACTGTAAGTAGTTTTCAGGCTACTGAGAGACAATTTTGCCAAGTGTGGAGCCTTCCTTGGCCCAGTGTTCCTGAAAGTTTTAGCTTCTGTTAGGTCTGCTCCTTGCTGTAAATTTTTCAAAACAGATATTCTCTTTGAAAATTTTTCAAGTCATCATCTGTAAGTTACAGAGAGAAATCTTCTTAACCTAGTGCATAGTTGGCTGGGGGCAGTGTCTTTGTGCTCCTCTGAGACGAGCATCTGTCAGTAGTGTAGAAAGGACATCACCTGGGATGGACTGATAGTTTGATCCTGTATGTCAAAGCATGCATTCCTATGCAGTTCGTGGTATATATGAACCTAAAATATGTCATGCCAGATCTGATAATTACACATATCATTTTCAAGTTCAACAGAAGGTCTTGTTTCTTTCTCCCCCATCATTTTTTAAAGAAACAGAATTTATCTGAATTAAAAACATGATTGGTGATGGTGAGTGGGTGGTTCTGTTTACCCTGCCACATTATATAGTACCACTTTTACTCCTTGTTTGGATAGCAGTCACAAGACCCAGATATCAAGCTGTGAAAGTATTTTTCTTGCAGCAGCCTTTCTTTTTTTGGCAGGCAGTGGCTTTGGAGATGCCTCGCATTTTGTCATGTGATTGGACTGCTGATGAGGTTTCTGCGTTGCCTCATTTTCCTGGATTCCATCTAAATTAACTCTTCTTTGGGTCACAGTCATTGGCACACTTGTGAATGAGTGGGGCTTTGCATCATAGTGTCATGAACAGTAATACCTAATCTCTGTAAGGAAACACCCTGTAAAGAAGGAATTTGCTGCATTTGTTCCACGTGACAGAAATCTGTTTTCTGTACCTCCAGCTGTCCACGCTGAAAACACATTCCTTCTTCACAGTGATATTCCTTCACGAAACAGGGGAAAATGAGGGGAAATGACTTGTATGTAATCGTTCCATCTAAAAATATTCAGCTTAGTCTTGTAAACACCTAAACTAGTTCTTTGTAAACAAGTCTCCTAATTTTCTTTAAACTGAATATTTAGATGTTATGTTAGAGAAGCTGGGTACATCAAACACATACGGTTCCTATTGCATCAGGGGCTTTCTTAATTTTGGTGTTCTAATTGAAGAGACATTTTTGAAAGCATGCTAACTATACAAAAACTAATCTATCTGACTCTAGTCATGTCTAGCTTTATTCTTCCATGTATCACCACACTCTGGAAGCATTTTCCACTTTAAATGTGCAGCAGTAACAATATACCTCATGGAGTTTGAATTGCCCTCAGTACTTCCAGTGTGTGATGTGGAAACATGGTTTGGGTTAGTTGACGTTGGGGAACTGACAGGGACTTGCTTAAAGGGGAGAGAATTAGGAAGAGGCGTCGGGGAAGGAATGGGTGTAGGGACTATAATTTATTCATAAGTTTTTGCCTTATTCATTTATAACACAAGATGCCCTAGACTAAGTTCTATCTTTAACTGGAAAAAAATTTCTATCCACATCAGAGAAATACTGCAGGTCTCCTTTAAAATATGAGATATTCCATAGATGTCACGAAACAACTATTTCCCTCAGATAACGCAAAATTTGAGTTTGGCATCCAATATGTATTAATTTTCCCTACTACAAATAATAGGCAGAGAGCTATTAAGTTTACATTTGAGGTGGGTGCATTTGAAATAGAAAACACATTTCTATCTCAGGCAGTGCTGTTATGGTTTCTGCTAGTGTGGGCTTCCACTGCAGGTGCGTGCTCTGCAGAGAGCTGAGCAATGCCCCTGTGCTTGCAGGTGGTGGTGGGGTGGGATATCCTGTAGAGCCGAGTTAGAGGCCCCTCTCCAGCAGCACCCTGAGCCCTTTGCACTGCATGTGCTGGCTCTGAGCTGCTGCAGTGCACCAGGTTTGCCACTGACTTGGGTCTGAATTCTGGGTAAATCCACCTTTCCCAAGCATGCAGAGCATTTAACAATAAATTGCCTTTTTTTTTTTAACCCATTAACATGTACAATATAAAGTCCGCAAAGGTCACAGAGGTAAATTTATTTATTAAATGGAAATACTTGGGTCCAGAAATCATTATGAATCATTTTGGTGTTTTAAGTTCAGGATGCAGGGTAAATTATTCCAAAAATAATGGTAGCCAAATGTCATTCCCTCCAAGCGTTTGTGTAATATCTATTTATCTGTGGGCAGATGACTGCTATGTATAATCAGAGGCAGACTTTTGTCAAATTGAGACTAAGTAAACACAGCTGAACACAAGCAAGTTGGACTACAATTTTTTGAGTTCTGCCAGCACTGTTATGACCTTGAAAATGAATGTTTTTTCAAAGCAATCTGCTTTCAATATGGGAGAATTTTTAGTGTTTCAAATTAGCAAGTGTTGATTGAAAATTTGTTCTGTTTAATTTTAATTTTTTGTCCAAATAAATGAAAAGTGTGTATTTGTCCAAAGGAGGGCATCCTTTCTGCTGCTTAGAAGGTAGAGATATTTTGTATAGAAGTGTTTCTTGCATGAGAACAAGAACAACAGTTAGAAATAGAGTTGTAAACTCATCTGAAACTTCATTATATAATCAGAGAATATTTTCTTTATGTTCTGTGCAAGTAAATGTAGAATTTAGGCAGTAGTTTTTATGCCATTACATATTTAGATACCGTTTTCATCATCCTTGAAAACATAGGACCCTACTTATAACTTTTGCCCATTTTTCTAAAGCTTAGTATCCTTCTAAACATTTTATACAGATCCTGTTTTTCTGTGATACCCAAGAAGAAACAATTCTGATTTTATTGCCGAACAGTACAATTTAAATCTTAGTTTTAGCATGTGGATTTCCTGCTTTTACGGTACCAGTCATTAGGACAGAGAACATTTTGCTCTCTTGATTTTAAAGGTCAAAGCATTTGGAGCTCAGAGAGGCTTTGGAGAGAATTCAAATAGGAGTCCTGATCAAAAATTTGTCTTTCAGTAATTACAGCAAGTGAGTGTCATCCATTGCCAATATCTGTGTTTCAAGGCACTTCTTTCAAAGGGATTTTTTTTTCCCCATTTTAAGTGCTATATAGAAACCAGCTTACATACCAAACTCGGGTTGGACATGTGCACAAAATTGTGGCCAGGGGAAGCTTTCCCAAAGTCTTTGTGCTTCATATTCACAAGTCATACTTCCCAATCTGTCTCTTTGGGGGGAGCAATTACCAATTCCTATCCAGTTCTTACAGAACAAGAGTTTAATGCCAGCAGCTGAACACACACAGCACCTCGTATTTGATGGGTTGCTACAGTGTGACTTCGGCTTTGCAAGCCAAGTGCCATCCCAACAGGTAGTTTTGGATGTTTTTTGAAAGAGCTCTTCTTGCTTCAGTTTTCTCTTCTCCTATCATAGCAGAGAAAGAAAAATGAGGATCCAGTTGGAAATAGAGAGGAAGTGGAAAAAGACAGAGATGATAGAAAAGAAGACAACACAACTGAGAAGCAATTTTGATTGAGAATTGCAGTCACTGGATATGGCTGAACGTTCGTATGTGTTCCTATGTTTTGTTCTCTCTACTGAAATGCAGATTTCACAAATAAAGCGGAGGGTGTTGCTCCCAGGTCTATCTGAGCAATGTGGCATCTTAACGTTAACCAAAATAATAAGGAAAACTCCTTGATGCCAGCTTTTTATACATTTTGTTGTTTCTTCTGGGCAGCTCCTCCTTGGGGTCTAAGGGTACGGATACTCGCAGTGTCAGTGTCCTGGTTTGTATTCTGGAATCTCTGCTTCACCACAAAGGCTAATGAGTCTTATAAAAACAAAAATAAAGGAATTGGGCAGGTGTCATCTGAGCCCCCCAGAGTGGGCCTCGGGGTGTTTGAAGGGTGCAAGGCAAGTACTAATTGCAAAGCTTTGGACCATTCAGGCGGAACTCACCTTGTGTTGTAACAGCTTGAGGCAGCCAGCTGTGTCTGAGGTGTGAGAGGAAGGGAGAGTGTTGATAGCAGACGGGGCTGTGGGGGGTCAGCAGCCTTCAGGGTGCTTTGAGCAGCTCTCAGGATGTTCCTAACTGAGACAGTAGTTGCCTAGGAGGTGCTATCCAGAGAGAATTTTTAAAAGATTTGCTGAACCTGGAGTTGCAGTTGGGGTTGATGCTGTCTGCCAGCTCTAGCAGAGCCCTGCGTGCGATCTGGATGAGCCACTCCCAGTGATGCTCAGAGCTGCTGGTTTTGCCAACACCTTCCTATTTTGTTTGTCTGAAGTAGCATGTTGGTGCCACCCAGCTAGGCTGGTTTTTGTGCATCCTGATGAATCTGTACTATCAAATGCAGCATTTGCTGGTGGTGCAGTGTCTGTTTGCCCATTGTTGGAGAAGGACGGTGCGCAGTAATGCAGGCGCTGTCCACAGATGGGATTTGCTGTGTCTGCTTTGCAGGCCCTTTGCAGATCCCCATAAACTTCACAGACTGTGATGTATAGGCAGTTGTTCTATGGTAAAGCTTTGGCTCACGGGCAAAAATAAAAAGTTTTGAAAATGAAAGAAAAGGCCTTTGTTGTTATGAAAGTGGAAACAGAAGTACTACTAATAATAGCAGCAAGTTAATTAGAAAACATGAAACAGTTCACAGAGCTTAAAGAGTTTGTGTTGTAGCTGCCTGGCTTGCATGGCTGCTGAGAGTCCTCCTCTTATCCTCCCTCCAAAAGCTCAAAGCCTAGAACAGCGTCGGAGGGATCAAAGGGACTCACTTTCTTTCACTGTAGTTATTTCCTAAAAAATAGAAATGTTCTTTATGTCTGGAGCCATGGCTTCCGGTCTTGTTGATTTGCTCTATAGAAGTGGAAATTCAGGATCTTAATTCTTAAAAGGCAGGTGAGAATGCAAGGCTATCTGTACAAATATATGATTGTTGCTGCTTACCCGTAGGAAAACATCTAAGTAGATCAGGGAAGACACATAAAAAAATTCGATAAGTGTGAATGACTCTGAGATAAAGTTAATTTAATTGCTCCTTGAACAAAAATTTCACAGTGATTTCCAGCTGCATCGGTGTAAGGAATTGTGTTCTATGAATGCAGGTATTTTCTAAATTTTTATTCACATGTCAGTAGCTCAGTTTGCCATTGCAAACCTTGTTGGGTGAAGGGGTTTTTTTTTATTTATGGAAACATGAGGGAAGACCAGTCATTTATTCATGCTAATAAAGCTGTTTTTGATCTATAGAGATTCCAAATTAATCAAAATTCATATTTTTTGAAGTATGTCAGTTGATTTAACCATAAATACCATATGGCTTTACCATAAATATGTATGTGTGTTTTAAATCTGATACAGCAAACTGTTGCAGGAGAGAATTCCCTGGCAGAAATCTCTTGGCTTCCAGGAAAACATGTATGAGCTAATATAAAACAAATACGTAGTAAATATGACATTATCGCCGTCTGCACCTGTCTTACATATTTTTGAAGCACCTTATGTCTGCACCAACCTGACATTTTTAAGTAGTATTCACCCTATTTTGGGGGGAAATGTTACAAGGGCTACTTTAGATAACATTGTCTTTTATCTCGGAACCTGATAGCCAGCAATTCAGTTAGGTTTTAGAGGAGGCTGTTGGCTTTAACTGCTTTAGATCACATCCACTGGTCAATGTGTCAGTGCCTTTTTGGCAGAAATATGTTTAACACCTATGAATAGTACATTTTTCCTGTGGTAATAATATAATTCATATTTTTATTAGTACAAAGGGAATGGATTACTTTTTAGCACTCATTATTTAAAAGATACGTATCATTACTGTTACAATTATTATTACTACTATTTTAGTCCAGTCTCTATTTAGGTACAGCTTCCAGTGGCTAGTGTAGCTTTTTCAGGTGAAAACTGTTTGCAGTGATCTCGGAGAATTGGCTTCTTCACTCAGAGAAACAGCCTGAGCATATTGCCTCTTGTTCAAAAACTCTCTTTTTGGAAGCAAATCTGTTTGCCTTGAAATGCTGTGGGTTAGGGTCCTCCACAGCTCCGTAATTGCATCTTTGCGAGCTGCTCTTCCTGAGATGAATGGCAAAGGGTTTGAATGAGCCTCGTTGTTACGCAGCGTGTCCTGCTGTTAGAGGAGCCGAGCAGAACAGAACTAATCTCTGCAGCGCCATGGAGCGAGCTTTGCAGAGGCTCTAAAATTCCTGCAATTTTGCTATACCAAGAACAGCAGGCAGTATATCAAGGTCGGGATGAGCTGGTAAGCCCTGTCTCTCAGCAGCAATCTTTGCTGCCATACAGGTCGATTATTGTGGCGCAGCGTTGCTGTCACGGCGCAGGCAGTGCTCTCTGCCACGTGGATACTCGGTGCCCTGCTACGTGGTGCTCATTTGCTCAGCCTGCCTTAGCAGCTGAGGCCCGGAGTGCAGGGAAATCTGAATCTCGTCCCTGTCTTGTTATCAGCTGACGATGCTTCCCTGCTGATTTCTTGAAAATCACTGTCTCCAAAAGCAGCAGTGTGCGTTGAATAACAAACCTCTTCACATTCAGGCTCTTCAGGTTTGGGAACAGAGCCAACATTCTTGAAGAATGATTTAGTGGCCAATAAACATCTGCAAAGTCTGTAAGACTGTCAGAAACAGTAACATTGAAAGTAAAGATCATATCAGTAGCAATTCCCCTGACCTGACAAGGCATTCAGTGCACACATTTCTTCAGTCATCCTTGCTCTCATTCCTGTTATCACAGAGAGTTTCATACATTTTGCCAGAGAAGCAATTTAATCTTCTTCCACAAAGCTGTTCACATCCAAGGCCTTTGCGATGTTAAGTACTGGCCTACTACTGTTTCAGGACCTCCCACACGTGCTCCTTCAGAGTGCAGGAGCCTCATCTGTCTTAGGCAAAGGCTCCACTGTGAAAGGCGCTTACAACTTTCAATTAGTGAGCATCTGCAGTGTTAAGGTTTAGCTGCTCCTTGAGAATTCAAGCCCAGTGTGGCTGATTTATTACACTGCACCAATCTCCATGATAGCCTGGAGAGGCTTTAAGCTCTTCTGAGTATGATTCTTCTGCGGGGTTGCTGGAATTGCACTGCATTAGGACTCAAACCATTTTAAACACAAGCTGATGTTTGGAGTGTAGAAGGAGGTGTTTCTGCTTCTTCAAAAGCTCTTGGCAAATAGGCACATCTTCCTGAATAACTCTGGGCACGCTGTTCTGCTTCAAGAGCCTTCCGCCTTTTGGTGCACTGCCTCTCGCTCACTCAGTGACTAGGAAAACTGAAAACACAGCCCTTCTTGATATGCCTCCTAATTTACTAGAATCTCTGAGGGCCTGCTTAAAAGGTGCCTGGGAATATTAAAGTTTGGGAAGAAATCCTGTAATGGAAATAGTAACAGTGCAAGTTGTGGTGAGCAGGAGCATGAAGGCTGCAATAGATTCACAAGGGAAAGCAAAGGAAACAAAACTAAAGAGTTGACTCAAAAATAATGCTATCAAACACTAAAATCACTTTTGTGCAACTGGAGATGAGAATAATCCATAGGCAGCTCTTTCCCCTGCAGCTCACTCAGCAGTTTCTTTCTGCTGGTTATTCTGTATATGGTCAGGGAGGTGTGTGACTACAGCTTTCTGTGTATGTTGTGGTAATTCCTCAGGATGCTGAATAAAGGGATTCTCATCACATTTTGAGCTAGATGAAGAAAGAGATACTTTTCTGACATACGTGACCTGGCCTAGTTTAAAGATGGCTCAAAGCCCATCTTATATCCTCATTGAGTGCTCACTGCTGGTTCTGTACCACCAAAGCCATGGAATGAACACAGCTGAGCCCCTCCGAGGGCAGGATGATTGATTTAATGATGTGCTGTTCAGTGCCACTTGGTACATTCTATCTGGCCCATTTCAAACTTAAATAAAGGTGTTTTCATAAGACATCTGTAGGATTTCACAAATGGGTAAGTAAGGCACCAAACAATTACAATTTAAAGTAATTTTAGATACATAACACCTCATGCTTATGATTTCATGGCTTTTTATGCATGCAAAGCAACACTCTTGTTAACCTCATTTGCACCTGTGAGTGCTCAGCACTGCTGAAGTTGAAAGCCCAGGCTCTCAAGTCAGAGTCTCGAGACCAGGGAATGTACTGTGGCACCTGTGAAAAGGTCAGTTAGAATGACTTACTGAGCCCCACACAAACCTGTAGCACAAGCAGGGAGACTGTCAGTCACTAGAATGACTTACTTAACGTGTTAAGTCCACCTGCCTGTCTTTTCTCTTCTTGTGTCCTCTTCCTGCAGCAGCCTCAGAGCTGCTGTGTCATGGCACTGAGGTTGCCCAGGGAAAGGTGTCACTGACTGCTCCAAGTTCAGCCCTGGCACAGCTCCATCATGTGCCTTCAGGAAGTGGTGACCACAGAAAATAGCATGCGTGATTGTACCTGCTGTATTTCATAGTGTACTTAGTGTGAAGGCAGATTGCTTAGCCATTCCTATTTTTATGCAAACATAATGCAGAAGCAGATACAGGTAAGTATATATTTGAAAATATCTGTATCTCCTTGGAGATAGAAACAATCTTTTAAATTTCATATGTAATCCCTGGATTTGCAGGATCTGTTGTGCAACAGTTGTCTGGGTTACCATGAGGCTCTTTTGCAGCTCACAGTCATTTTTACGGCTATTTGATTGCCGGAGCCCTGCTGATGCACTTTTCTTACAAGCTGTTGGAATTTGTATGCTTGTGATCTCACAGAGTGCAGTAAGTTTGGGATACTACTTAGGTATCCGGGGTTTAGTATTTGCACATGTGTCAGGGGTGGTTTAGGTTGGATATTAGGAAAAGGTTCTTCACCCAGATGGTGGCTGGGCGCTGGGACAGATTCTCCAGGGAAGTGGTCACAGCACCAAGCCTGCTGAAGTTCCAGAAGCTTTTGGACAATGCTTTCAGGCTCATGCTGTAATTCTTGGGGCTGTCTTGTGTAGGGCCAGGAGTTGGACTTCAGTGATCCTTGAGGGTCAAGCTCAGGATATTCTATGATTCTGTGGTGAGTATTGTGCACATTTCAGTACCCCATGCAGTGGATGGAAGAAACTATGTTTAAAGAGACTATATTTGTCAGTTCTTTATCTTACAGGCGAGTGAAAGAAACTGAATTTCATCTCTCAGATAGACTTACCCATTCTTTACTACATGCTGCTGGCTAAACACACCATGGAAATCAGTTCTGGCATTCACTAAGAAGTTCCTCCCCTTGCCTGAAAATACAGCACCTTGTAATTTAAATTGTCTTTGTACAGCATATGCCATGTCTGAGCCTGCTTGGCTCCCAGGAGCAGGAGAGGGGCTGGCTTCTGCAAGCGGGGCCGCAGAAATGGGTGGCACATTTCTCTAAATTCTACAAGAGGCTTCTGAAAATATCCTGTGTGCATGCATTCATATCATAACATTACACCGCATATATAGGGTCGGCTCCCAAACCCACAGCCAACTAGCATAACAAAATCAGATTTTACTGCTGTCGTGTCAGCCTAGGGTTGAAATATGGCTTTGAAACCCTCCCTTTCACCCTGCTTTTTTAATGAAAAACAATCGTGCTGGAGTGTAATAGTGCTTACCCTGGCTGCATTTGACTTTAGCTTTTTATTTTTAAAGCCTTATTTTAGTCTTTAAGAGCTCCCAATTAAACTCTTTAGATCCAGAGTGAAAGACTGAACGTGCCTGCCTGCACAACAGCAACTCTCCTGGGTGGGAAAAGGATATTTTTGTATTAAAAATAAAGAAAGTTGACATAGTGGTATGTTTTCTCCCTTCATATTCCTTACTCTTCTTTTTCCTGGTGAATCTTCATTTGCCATTTTGTCATTTTCTTCTTTTGTAACATCTCCCATACTCTTTCCTTTATTTCTTTTTTCTCTTCCTCTTCTCCTTTCTCCTCTTTTCTTTATTTCTCCCTCCCCCTTACCTGCTGCCTAACATGGTTTTCAATGGTTTTCATGGTTTTCAACCCCTAATGGTTTGCAACAGAAGGGCAAGCCACTTCATCTGATGAGTCAGCACAGCACGTGTTGTAAATCCCTTCCCAAATAACACACACACACCCCAGAAAGAAGCCTAGGTCAGATGTTCCTTTATGCATTGTGAAATGCATGTGGGAGACCATCACCAAGGAATCTGACAACATTGCATGACTCAATGAGAAATGTGCCAACTCAATGAGAAAAAATTTTATTTCCGTCAGCTTTGCAGCAAACTTGAAAAGAAAATAAAACCATATAACCATCAGTTTGTTAACAGCTCACCTCAACACTCACAGCCCCAGCTCTCATGATAGGCTCTGCTAAGATCTGGCTGAGAAAACGAGAGTCACACAGTGCCCTGAATCTCACCAAGGAGGACACACTGTCACTGGTCAGGGGAAATTTAGAGTCAGCTGTGACAGCCCGAACAATGAAATTATTTACACCAGCTTTTTATCTAGTTTGCTAACTCATGAATTCTTACATTCATGTGCTTAGTTCAAGACTGTAAGACCATTTGCACCATGCCTACTGTTATATGGGGCTTTCAGTGCACTTATTAATGCAAATATTAATATAGACTTGCAAACTTAGTTCTCTTTTATGATTTATAAAACATACCTATCGCAGTCTCTGTGGGCATGTACACTCATTTTATAAAAATCACATGTATTAAAATGTAATTAGATGCCTACTCCCACTGCAGCAGGCTCCAGGCTGCACAACGTAAAAAAGTCTTTGGATGCTCAGGTGTTCAGGAAAAAACTTAAGTGGTAGCAGTCCTTCACAGTTAAAGCTTATATGTGAAGTTTGATGCAAGAGACAAATTGCAACGAAATACTTTCACGGAAAAGGTTTGGTCTAGGGCATGATGGCAAAGGGATGTTTCTAACATTGGCAAGACCCACCCTATAGATCTTAATAGAAGATGTCAGACTAGGGCTATAGCTGTTCCTGGAAAAAAAACCCACTGGGTGAACAGGGGAAAATAGTCTCTCTAGCGGTCACTGTGAACATAATTTGGCATTATGCAGTTTGTTCATCTGAAAGGACGTAACAGCTGATGACAGGTCAGTTGTTATACTTGGTGTCCCTGTGAAGCCAAAGGAGTGAGGTAACAGGGTTGTGGGGGTGGCTTCATTACAAGCTGCTCTGTAACCTCCTCCTGGAAGAAGGAGAGCAGCAGTAAAATAAAGTTTTGCTGAAAAGGAGCTTTCTCTAGAGCTTGGGCCCAGAGCTCATTCCTTCAAATTTCTGACAGCTTTCCTCCTCCCACCCAACTAAAGGACATGGTAATAAATCTTTGTCAGTAGAAATCCAGTACACCCCTGAGATCGGACCAGCTGTGATTGGTATCCTGCACTCTCCCAGGTCACACTGCCATGCTGTGTCTGCAGCCACAGGTCACCTGAAACTCCAACAGGGACTTTTATTCCTCCACCAAAAGGTTCTGCTGCATGAGCAATGCCAGCTCCGATCAGATGATTTCACACAGACCTTCCCAGTCTAGGACCTGCTTTGGGCAGGAGTGCCCTCACAAGGCACAGCACTGAAGGGATCCCATGTGGAGGTGGCCTGGGATCTGCAGGAGATCAGCCACCAGGGCGTGTTTGGGGAATATTTCTGTAGGAGACTCTGCGGTTTGGAGTCTCTTCCAGCATGAGCTTTCCTGTCTGCACTTCTCCATAATTCATCCTTAATAGGTCTACTGTCCCTGAGGAAACTGAGAGGATGGTGCAAAAGGAAAAAGGTTTCAGGAGTTTCAGTGCTGGGTGGGGTGAGTCCTGTCTGTGTGTAGGAAGCCTGTGGTAGTGTGGGTCACTGGCTGAGCAGTATCCATGTTTACAAACTCATTTGTCTGTTTACATCAGGCTCAAAATGGGAGACTGCAAGTGTAAATAAGGGATGGCCAGCTCCTTCTTCCTCCAATTCAAGCTAGAGAAGCTAAGGTTTTCTTGTTTTTCAAAAGATGCTACAGTCTTTGCACCAAGATTAAATGACATTTTTTTACAAGAGCAAAAGGCCTGGCCTGCTGCTTTGGGCTACAATTTCCCCTCCCTTGCATTGCTGAGCAGCCTGGGCTAAGCCACGTTCCCTCCCCAGATGTGGGTGAATATTAGGGGTGTTCTGTGATTCGTGGTTTACTTTAGGATCTTTCAGGGGTAAAGGAGCTGTCTCAATGCAGAAGAGCACAGGAATATTAACGCAAATTAATCTAACTTTGTTCTTGGAGAAACAGAGATCTGAAACTCTTACATGCTCTGATACTGTGGTTTGGAAAACACTGGAGTCAAGGTGTATGTGAGTATGTGACCTACAGAAATACCACATCTCACCACTAATTTACTCACACATGTAATGTTCATTTTTCTTTCAGCTGCCCCAGTTTATTTCCTGTTTCTCCTTCTTTTTCCTCTTCTTGCTTGTTTTGAAAATGCTGGTCAACACGTGTTAAGCCAGAGTCTCCAAAACCAACAAAAGAAAGTTCGGGAGAGGCAGTGAGAGAAACAACTGAATACTGTTGCCAATTTTAAAATGAAGATAAGTTATACAGGACCTTTTACTGAACCAACAAATGTTTTATAGTGTTCACCATTTGAGGCCAGCAGTTCTTTTTTTTTCCCTCTATTTTAAGCTAGAATAGAAGGTGTGTAATTCATCAGGAATCTGAACATGTTTAAGTAGCTTCTTCAAAAAATATGACGGTCACTTGAGACGGACCTACTGTGTCTTGACTTCCATGTCCATTTTTTCCCCACTACATAATGTTCTGTGCCCTTCCCTCTCTGTCTCATTCCCTCATTCACACATTCTTTCCCCTGTTGGTTTCAAGCCATCTTTGCTTTGTCAGTGTTACCTGATAACACAAAGCAGGGTTTAAGGCAGTTGTTGTGGCTCAGCTGGAGCCGGATACCGCAGTGAGTGGGGGAGCAATGTGGAGGCTGCTTGGTGCTACGGAAGGGGTCGGTCTTGCCTTCGCCGTTCCCAGCAGGGCCTTAGGTGAAGTTAGTTCATCGCCGCACACATGTGATAGTCTTAGGTCAGAATTCTTATACCCAAAGGATAAAATGTAACTGTAAATTAACATTATTTAGCACACCCCTGAAGTCGTCCAAGTATATAAAAGTTATTAGTCTGGGTGCAGTGAAGAGTAAGTGTCTGAATTGTTCTGAAATACTTGAATGTGCTGCAAGCTCTGTGTCACCAGAGAGCCTTTGTGAATAGTAAATTGGAGGTGTGTGATGCTATTGTGCAGTTTAAGGATGGCTTGCCGGCAAGAATCCTGGAGTTCATTTTCTTTGGCTGATCCTTTCTGATAGCAGAAGAACAAAGGAAAATGTTTTAAATATAAGAGAAATCCTGGAAAATTCTGTTCTTAAATGCTTTTGAAATGGTCAAAATATTGCCTAGGCAGTATTTTGTCTTTGGATTTCTGAGACTCATTTCTGTGTCTGCTAAAATGGGACTGCAGGCTACCTCGCAAGAGAGTTGTCAGGATCAGCCAGTTAATATTTATGAAGAAATTTCATCATGAAAAAAAAGATGCCATGTATATTATTAATAATTATGTAAGTCCTGAAAAATACCATGCTGTATCACAAAGCTGGTATTGTCTGGTTTCTACACTCTTGGCACTATGTCCTACAGTAAACTGTATACTGAAAACTCCTACTAATGGAAAGGTATACAGGATTCCATTGGTAGGTGATTTATAGTGACTTCCTATTATAAACAAGAAGGAACAAATATCCCGCCTTGCTGGTTTCTTTGGGCGGATGTTGAGAGCAGAATGAGACATTCTTGGCCAGGCAAAAGCTGATTCTCTGGATGCTTGCAGCTGGGGGCAGAATGAAGCACCAGAAAGTGAGGTATAAATGACAACCCCTAATTTTAAACTATTGAGTTTTCCATTTTCACAGTGCTTAAAACTTTCTGGCTACAGAGCAAATGACCACTGTTTTAAGTGATTTCCAAACCTGTAGCAAAAGGGTATTTCTGATGTTTAATATTAAATAGATTTATTATAGGATCTCAATATATGTTGAAAGCCTACCACCATACTTTGACAAGAAGCATAATCCTTTCTGAGACACTACAAAACACCTTCAGCAGCAGCTTCTTCTGGTTTCAGTTACTAAATATGCTATTGAATACTACTGTTGTTTGTTTAGGAAAATTACTTGCACCGGCCAGTTGTATGCTGTTGAAATGTATTTATGTCTTCATGTAGTAGGGTAAACGTCATTGTTTAACCTATCAAATGAGTCTTGGGAATGGTGTGGAATACAAGAATTCATCAGCACTGGCTATCCCTGGAGTCACTTGACACACTGATCTGAGCTTGACAAGTCCGTAGGGGTTTAAATTTGTGTGACAGCCTGCCTTGATCCAACTAGTGAGAGAGCCACACTCTTGAGGAAGAGAGCAGAGGTGCTGCCACCGAAGGCGTATGAGATTAAAGGTAACCACAGTGCTTGGAGAGAACAGCTCAAGGTTGGTAAAGTGCTGCTTCTCATGTAGTAGGGAGAGGGTCATGGGTGGAGTGCCCATCAGCACTTGCTCTGGGGTGAGTCCTCAGCTGAGGCTACTTGGTGACATTCAGGATGCTCCATCTTTTTTCCATTCCTTTCATCACTATTTCCAGAGAGGTTACCCAGCACCAGTGCCATTTCCTTATTGCCTCAGAGTTGAAATCTAGGAACATGTTATGTGACGGTCAAGAGAGTGAACACTTTCTGTTTTGAGAATGCAGTTCTTTGATTCTTTTCATGAAGCAGTCTCATGACTTGGTATACCAAGTCTCACCAAAATGTTGCTTTTACAGTTGAAGTATACTTTGCAGTTCTTGTGCAGATACTTCAAATATCAAAAGCTTTAATTATCAAAATCTCTAATTAGTAGTTGGGGGCAGAGCAGATAGATTACATAAGATGAAGAAAAATATTGGGTAAGACTCACCATTTAGGGTTTTTTTATACATTTGATAACATTTTGTCATCTATGTTCTTTCTCTGGTCAGTGAAGAGCCAGACATGACCAGCCTGCATTTCTTCCAGGCTGAGCTAAGCCATTAAGGCTGTAGTTATACTGGCAGTATACTAATGTCTCTATATAAGTATAGATATGAATCATAGATATACTGAATAGCCAAAAGAGAGATGTGGTCCTCCCCTCATCCAGCTCTCAGCGTATCCACATGGATGATAATGCTGTCCCGAAGGATGAAAGTGTGAGGAAGAGGACACAGAACAGGACCTAGGGATTTGGCTTTGCAGCAGCACTCAGGGGCATTGGACTGCAGTTTTAAATAGAATGGCTGAAACCACTTCTTGGAGGATATCTCTGTTGTTTATGAATGGAGTCTGGACAAGTAACGATACAAAGATACGTGACTTAGATGGCAGTTTCGTGGCATGTGAAGTGAACCCCCCTTTTGCTTCGAGTCACATCAAGTTGGTTTGACTGGCAAGATGTCAAAGAGAGCATAGGGAAAGGTCTTTGTCTCTCTCACTGGGGAGTGAGACAAAGGGCGTCCCCAACCAAAAAAAGATGGTAATACTTACTTCTTTTGCTAAGGGCGGTTCAGACACATGGCAGCTGCTTGGATGCTGTGGTAGTGCAAACTGGATTATGCTGTCAGAGGTTTGGTAAAGCAGAAAAGGAATTTTGGCAAGAAAAAGGGGGCCTGTGCTTTGAAATGATGGATTTTCAGACTTCATTGTGCTAACATGCTTTTAGAGCAGTTATTAGCAAGAGCTTCGCAAATTATCAGTGGTGGTTTTATTATTAGCCAATTTTGAGTTTCTTTGGCGTAAATTATTTGTTTGAAAAAACCATAAAATCTGAACAGAATAAGAAAATATGTGTGATTCAGGAAAAATCTTCAGCAAAGTTACAGAATGGGCACCTCTTTCCTCCTGGATTTTATTTTTTAGCTTTGCGACTGCTTTTATATACCATGGGCAAGATGCTTTCTTTTAGAGCTGGCTAAACACCAGTAAAAAATATTTGCAAATATTCCTTCAAATAAATGCTGGAATTGGAATGTGTGTCACCATTCACACCTACTTCCCTCAGAAGTTTGTACAAGCAATTTTTTTGTTCATAGGAAATATTTTCCAACAGCAAAAGAAACTGACAGATGCTTGAGAGAGGTGTATTTATATCCAGGTTTGCTCTGGCAATGATGTTCTCTATTACTTGCCATTTCCATTTCTATGCCTACTGACCTATTCAGTCCTAAACCTCTTCTTGAAAATTGTCTCTAATTAAAGAAACAATGAAGTGGGGCTGAAGAATTCTTCATAGCCAAGTACAGCGTGAAGAAGGAGACTTTTCGTGTCATCCAGTACCTCTTTCTGAATCAAATGTTTCTTTTTCACTTGGTTCCTTGTCCTCTGCTTAGGCTGGATTTCCCCCTCTTGATCCCATTCAAACATTGATCTAGTAGAGCTTAAGAGATACTGATTTAAGATGTGCACTTTTGGAATAAAACTTAAACCTTGGTCACCTGTGAACATTTATTTATAAAGCTGTTTTGCAGAAGGATGGAGGCCTGCTAGATCAAACAGTTTGGCAAACAGCTGATCTCTGAAATTACAGCTGGTCTCCCTGCAGTTCTTTAGTGGGACTGTGTTCTCCAGCAGTCACCTCTGAGTACTGGGCAGTGCAGCTGAGCTGGATTATTGGCTGTAGGAGACAATGGGCTGTCGGCTGTGGTGGGCAAGGTTGCTCCTAAGTGGAGGGCTACCAGGGGTTATTCCACTGGAAGCTCTGTTTAAAGACAAGATCAACTTTTAATTAATAATCTGAAGGAAAGCTAGCAATAAGGTTGACTTGTATTTGGGAATCTGGGCTCTCAAAGATGTGTGTTACTTTATGAGCTCTATGTTGTGTTTAGAGGCTTTTTGGGTCTTGTAGCCGTTAGTGCTCATGCCACTGCTGTTCCTTTGGTTTGACTTGTTTTCCATAGGTATTGCAGTTGGGCATCGGCTTCTTGCGAATCTGTAATGTATTTCTGTGTCAGGATAGCAAACCCACTGAATAAGACGTATATATTTCTGCCTGGTAAATATTTCTGGCTTCTCTGGGACGTGAGGACTTAGTGAGTGAACAAATATGTCTCTTGATGAGGAAGTGTAGTTTATGCCTGTGATGCAATTTCATCTTTGAGGGCTGTTAACCAGCCATGCTTGTCACTTGTGTCCCTCTCAGCTGCCTCTGTGACTGAGGCACTGCCTGGGCAGGGGGCACATTAAAACCCACACACATCGTGTGTGCATAGGTGAGAGTCCTATTTTTAGGGCATACTGAAGGCATTCACTCAAGTGCAATGAAGCTGATTTTTATTTTTAGGTTTTTTAATTCCTTATGTCCTTGGTATTTTTGTTTTGAAGAACTCCTCTATTACCCTGCAAAATGTAGGTGAACCTTCAAGAACAGCTATGCCTTCAGTGTAGCTTTCTCCAGGAAGATGCCTGCATGAAGCTGGTCCTTCATGTGTGTCAAAGCAAAGATTTTATTTTAGATCTGGTATCAGTTTTGGAATAAATCTTGGGTTATTTTTCAATATGCCTATTCTCTGAACATGCTTGTTTTTAAAACTATTAAAATAAAATAGACTTTATTTTTTTTCCTGTTTTCAGAAAATCTGGAGAATGGACCAAATAAGTGTGAAAGGTGAGTAAGGGACTTCACAGTTTCCCAAAACTATGGTTGTTATTACAGTTTTCCTGATACCATGTAGCTATGTAAGATGTGCGTGTAAATATTTGTTATTGCTTGAATCTAGAGCAGCTAACAGAAAGGGACCCAGCAAAGATGAAACATACTGGAAGGAGATCAACGCAGCTATGGCCCTAACGAACCTTGCCCAGGGGAAGGATAAACTGCAGGGAACTACCAGCTGCATCATTCAGAAATCATCACATATATCAGAAGTAAAGACTGTTAAAGTGCCATTAGTTCAGCAGTTTTAAGAGATGGGTCTTCTTTCTTTTTCACATCAAACGGACATTTTCCTCACAGGATTGGTTTTCAGCAAAATCAGATTCACAGATATGAGGAAAATGTGGAAAATAGGTCCCTTTTTACAGAATGGTCAGTTAAAAAAATTAAGGTCCCTTCTGACTCAGATGTTTTCATTGTATTAAATGAAATGTTCAATTGCTTCTATAAAAGGCATGTAAATTATAAAAACTCTGTTTTTATCAAAACATTAACTTATTTTATGTTAATCAAAGTGCGCATAAAATGTTTGCATTGCTATTACAGTAAGTGCCTTGCTTCAAAAAAATAAGCTATAACGTGGGCATAGTACAACAGTGTTATGCCTCAAAATGACAATGCCATAATGCTTAAACTTTGTATATTATTCCAAGTGGGCTTAAGCAGCCGAGGGCTAAACACATTACTGCTGAAGGCCCTGGAGAGTTGTGCTTATTTGACTTGTACAAATTGACGAGTCTTAATGAAATTGTTACATCATTCTCACTCTCTTTTTTCAATCAACAGTGTTATAAAAATTGTACAGTACATTTTGTCAAAGTGAAGATAAGGTTGTTATGCATGTTTCTTACCTGTATATGCAGTATATTAAAATACCAAAATCATTCCTTTGAAAAGTGCAATACTCTAGAACATACAAATTTAGGAAATAAGTTAATTGTTCAGATTATTTTGAACTTATACATATGCTCTCAGCTGTGTTGCTCATTAAAGATTTCTAGTTGAGAAGGTTTTAGCCAGACTAGCTGTAAATTCAAGTTGAATTTCTATAATTTTAAAACTTTACTAGTGACTTACTGAAGTTTTGATAGAAGTAAAATTGGTTTCTTCTTGTACAAAACTAAAACTATAGTGCCATTCAGAAATGTTTCCATGGTGGAACTTATTACTTTAATGTGGTTTAAACATTTTTATTTTGTATGTACTGCATAAATGAGGACAGTTGATTGACATTTCACATTTCAGTAAGAAAAGCCTATAATGTAAGCTATCAAAGCCCAAACAAGAATCACAAAGGGAACTGAAACATTGAAAAATCTCAGCATTTAAGGGTTTTAAGAAGATACTAAACCATGTACTAAGTGTCATGTCTCTAAAACTGACTGCTATTGAGTGTAATAACTATCATAAAACCAGGTTTATTTTTAAATTTTATCTGGAGGTGTACAAGTTATTCTTAAGTCATATAACAATAGTCTAATGAGGTTTACAGTGCTTGAATAAACAGTGGCAAAGCCAAAACAAATTTATACTGAATCCATTACAGAAAACTGGAAAAGAGCTGATTGTTGCTAGGATTTGGATTTTTTCCTGTGGGTATCCTGTCAGGTTTTTTCCTACTTATCCCTTTCCTTGCTTCTCTTTATGGTGAGCCATCAATGATCAAGACAAGACTTTAGTTCTGCTCCTGCTGAGTTTAATGGCAGAACTCCCACATCAATGGAAGCAGGACTATGCTAGTGATGTAACGAACTTGCAAATAGAGGCTGTTTCAGTTGCACTAAAATAGTCAAGACACATTGCAAATATCAGCCTTGGTGTGACTTCTTAGGAAACTTCTTGATGTAACATAACGTTGTTGGTTTTATTTAGTGTACAATGAAAATTATTTGATATGAAAATATTTTGTACATATATATTTTTACTTTGTTTTCTAAATTGCTGATTTGCATTGACTTAAAGTGCCAAGCAAGAAATGTATGTTGTGACTGTATGAACAGTTGAAGTATGTTTTACTGACTTGCATCATTATATGTCTAAGATTCCATGACATTAATTTTTAATACTTTACTGGATTTTGGCATAATAATGTGAGTTTATAACTAATAGCAGAGAGTTAATACTTCACTTTTGTTCATACTATTATAAGTTATTCTGGTATTAAATATTTTGTGACAATAAATTCATGGTTTTGACAAACTCTTCTGTTAGAAATATTAATTGTTTTTGTTTGTATGAACAACAAAATTTATCATGTAAAAAGGGTACTTGTGGGGACTCCTCTGAAGTAAAACTGGAGAAGGCAAGCCATTGTATAAACAACTTGTTAATGGTTCTCTTTTCCAATGATCAAAGCACAAGAATAATCTGTAAAACACATCAAGTGGGTTTTAAATTTAAGAAAGACTTGGCCTAATTTCTTGTTACTGTTTCCTTTAATTTATTTTTTTTTCTACTGCTGCTTTAGAGTTTTCTGAAAACACAAATTCTGATGAATTATGTGTGTCTTTTTTAAATAACGAAAGTCATGATCCAACAGCTGAGCCAACAGCTAATGAAAACTCAGTAATTATTTATGATATTGGAAAAACAAACATTATTACTATTGCTCTTCTTTGTTTCAACACATGTAACCATTTTAGTAAAATAAATAACTGCAAACAACATCTTGCTGGTTTGAATTAAATATTCATTTATCTATACTTAGGCATTTGCATTTCTGGTTTCCTGTGATAGTCAGGGTTTCCCTGTACTGGGACACAAGGGTGTGATAGGCAAGGATGAAACAGGAGAGTTAGTCTGATCAGTACACCTTGTGGTACGTAGCTGTGTGCAGTAGTCTACCTCATCCCTGATGAAAATGACTGCAGCAAGGTTTGAGTAATGACTGCTAGTGACAACACGGCATGATGCTGATAAATCCTCCACACTGGAGGAGTGCAGGGGGAAGCCACAGCTTCTCACTGACCTGAGTCACTGGAGAAGGTCCATCAGCTGGGAAAGACTTTGGTCATTTAGGTTTTTTTGGGAGTACAGGCCACATTCGCCTACATTACCCTGTGCGCATGCTCAGCTGCGGAAACTTGGTGGAGAAGGAGATGCAATCAGCCCATCCAGAAGCTCAGTGCTCATAGTAGAGAGCCCAGTGCAAGTGATCTCTCAACTTTCGTGCCTCGGCAAAGCTGCTCCACTTGCATGGGAGGGGTGGTAGCTAAGACTTAGTGGGCAATCAGCACTTTCAGGTTTTATGTCCTGCTGATCTGTGATAAACGTGTGCTGCTGCAACACCTCTGGCCATCCAACATGTCAGTGGAGACCTGAATATTCAGCTGATACGTGAGTTCCTGAGGGAGTATGTACAGCCTGACTTTTGCTGTAGGGAATGTGTAAAAACACCTACATCTTAATGATGCTGAGCTACTTGGCACCTAATTTGTACCCGAGTCTGACATGAAGACACCAACTCAATCTGCTCCCACCTACTCTGTCACATCATTTGCCAGAGCTGAGCACTCACCAGCTCTTATAGACCACTGAGTAAGGGGAGCTCCAATTTTCAGTTCAGTAGTTAGAATATTTATTTGGCTCAGGATTGCAGTCTCCTCTCCTAGCACCACACAACTGCTGCAACCACTGAGGTATAGTTCTCACTTTGTAGCCTCATATCCTCCACTGGTGACCTAATGTATAAATATGTATGCCAGGTGAAGCATTCCACCAGGGAGACTGAGAGCAAGTCCCAGGACAACACATAGACCATTTTGAGGACATTTGACAACTTGGTGGCTTAAGTTTTAACCTGGAGTTTGGCAAAGGATGGAAGCTAGACTTGGATACCCACACACAAGTGCATGAAGTAGCCACTGCGCCGTGAGCTAGAAGAAGACCGGGGAGGAGGTTGATAACATGTCTGTACTGTGAAACAAAGAATGGATTTAGCTTTGGCTATGGGAAAGGCTATGCAGGCTTAAACCTGTTTCTTCATTATCTCTTTACTCAGATAGATTTTCATTATGTTCCTTGGCATTGATGAATTATGTTTTTACCTACCTAAATTATCCATCAGAGGAGATCAACAACACCAAATGTGAGATGCTATTACAGGAAGCAGCTTTGATTATAAAAATAATCATGAGCTTCTGGAATTCGCTGTACTCTTAATGCTCAGAAACTCCTTCTTTTTACCCCATGTGTAATCCCCAGCAATAGGAGAGAGTCTAGGAATTGTTCTGCATTAGTCAAAAGGGGCCCTGCGCCAGGGAAAGGACTCGGTGGCTGCCCTGGGGGATGCTCTGAAGTGCCAGGGAACTGCCTTCTCTCCCTGATTCACTGCAGTGAGTGGTGAATGAGCAATCACTAGCATGAGGAATCACTCAGGGCCAGCCAGGGAGCATGCCAGTGGGGCACAATTCACCCTGCCTACTAAGGCACTGCCAAGTAGTGGGACCGCAGCCACCAAGCTCAGATCCTCCTTCAGGAATCCTTCCAGAGGCGTTCAGGTTCCATCATACTTCTGTATCTTTCAGTCTTGAGGAAGTCCTGGGCCGTATTCCCCACATGGCTTCTAAGGGCTGGAGAAGATGGCTTTATCTGCTGGTCAATCCCCTGTGTGGGGTTGAAGATGAGAGTAAATGTGTTTAGTCAGCCAACTTTCCAAGGCTGCAGAAAAACTTCTATAAACTGAGCTCCACCAGGGCTATTGAAGTCTTATTCATAATTTCTGCATTCAGAAGAACACTGAGGACCTCAGAGCAACCCTGGCAGAGCCATGATCCTGGTACTGCCAAGAGAGAAAAACAGAACAGCAAAGCTTGCCACTGCTCCTGGCATTGCCTCAGATGTCCTCTTGCTGTGTGGCAAAGGGAAGGGTGCAGCTGTTTCTATCATGTTTGACTTTCACAGAATCACAGAATCACAGAATAAGCTAAGTTGGAAGGGCCCCGCAAGGATTGAGTCCAGCTCCCATCACTGCACAGCACCATTCCCAAGAATCACACCATGTGCCCAAAAGCATTGTCCAAACAGTTCTTGAACTCTGTTAGACTTCACACTGTGGCCACATGACTGTGTTCTCTTTCAGGTGTTTTTCAATACCTCCCAGAATAACCTCCATAACTTTATCAGGCAGTAAAGTTAGACTGACAGGCCTGTAGTTGCTGGGGTCCTCCTTCTTGCTCTTCTCAAAAATTGGGATGTTCGTCAGCTTCCAATCAGCTGGGACCTCTCCAGATTCCCAAGACTGCTCAAAAATCAAGAGGAATTTTGCAATGACACCAGCCAGCTCTTTGAGGATTCTTGGATGAATCCCATCAGATATTATAGATTTGTAGGGATCCAGCTGGAGAAGCAAATCCTGCACAGTTTCAGGGTTGACTGGAGATTGATCATTCTTGCAATCAGGGTCCTCCAGCTCAGGGCACTGAGACCCCCTTGGTCCATCATCTGTGCTGAAGATGGAGGCAAGGAATGCATTAAACACCTCTGCCTTGTCCATGTCCCTCCCTGTTTGTGAGGTGAACATCCTCATCCTGTAATGAGCCAATGTTGTTTTTGCACTGCCTATTACCATTAATACATTTGCAAAATAACTTTTTAGTGTCCCCCACAGTTCTGGCCAGATTCAGTGATTTTCTCACACAAACCAACTTTTCTTGCTGTGAAACCCCATGTTCTGTTGTGAAACCCCGTGTTCTGCTGTGAAACCCCATGTTCTGCTATGAAACCTTCAACATAAGCGTGCTTCCATTCAGTCCTTGGCGTGACCACACTTTCTTAAACCTGAGCCTGGTACTTGCAGGAAAATAGAGCCTGGACTTGGCACAGACTGAGAATACCAGGTCATCCAGTGTTCCACAACCATCTCTGAAGTCCAGTAGGCACCGATTCAGTGGTCACAGTGACAGCTTTAGGCATGACAGCCTAATCCCTGTGCTACTATGAACAATCTGTGAGACTCTTGGAGAATCAGAAAGAACCTCAAAGGGTTTCAGGCTCCTAACCTAACAAATCAAAACACGTCTGAAGGTCTGAGGGCCAAGTCATGTTTCCATGGCCAAGTGCAGGCAGTTGCATGCCTACTCTGAGCCAGCTGGACAGAAACTTGGGTAACCAAGTTTAGCATCAAGCCCGAGCTGCTATACCGAGGTCCCCCAAAGACCATGAACTGAACTTAGTATGGTGTGAATATGTCTGTGCAGCTTTGGGGTCATTGATTTTTCTGTGTCGTATTCACAATTTCCACACATTTCTCCGTGCTTTGGTGTGGTATTTGAAAGAGGACAATAATACAGCTTTGTGCAGCTGAGCTGTTGTGTGTGGGAGAACGTTGGTAGTTGGAAGCTGCTCTGGTGACATCCCTGCCCAGCCTAGTTAGGTAGGGCAGGAAAGAAAGATGAAGCTTGATGCAAAGGGCTGAATTGGCTGAGAGCACTGCACTGACACACCGCAAGGGAGGCTATAGGAATCCAGCCTCGATGCCAGTTCATGTTTTACAAGCTGGTTTGCAAGTGCCCGGGTGTGCTTGATTCTCATTAGCAGCAGAATTGAGACCCAACCCCACAGCTTTCATAGTGCTGGGTTGCTGAGCCAGTGTTTAGGTTTGGGCCCCATCTTGAAACTCCTCTTGTTTAACAAGAAGGGAGGTGGTTGGCTAAAACACAAGTACCTTGAGGGGGAAAAAAAATGAAAAGAGAAAAAAAAAAGAAGTGGAAAAGAGACATGAGTGCCTAATGCAACAGAAAAAAAAAAAACCAACCCAAACCTCCTTAATGTTGCTGTTATGTCAGCTTGGGTTATTGGCAGTGGAAGTGGTTATTGGCAGCGGAAGTTAGACCTGGCTCAAGGCTAGTATAACTTGTGCACCTGACTTTTTAAAAGGAGCTGAGATCTGGTTTCTTTATGGATGGGCTTTTTTCGTTCATGGTATTGGTTCTTTCTCCATATTTCCTTAACTTTCCTTTCAGCCTGCTTTGGACTTGATTGTCCTTCTATCTTTCTTCCTGCTGGAAAAGTCTCCTGCTGCATGCCGACAGCAATGGGATCCTTCACGCCAAAGCTCATCCTTCTGGCTTTGCAATTTCTAGGGCCGTATAAGCGAATAATGCATGATTCAACAGGCTGGTGTTCAGTGACAAAGTTTGGTATCTCCCTTCTCACAGTCCCGGGCCCATGAACATAAGAAGCCTCAGGAGTGTGCGATAGAGGCTCTTCAACCAACAAGCTCACTATCTATCACTTCACTGCTAACTACTACTGCTTTTGGCTATCTTAACTCCCAAAAGGACTGTCAATTTAACCATAACTACCTAAGAACTGCCAAGTCTCATTTTATGAGCTGCTTTTGAGAGTTTAGCTATTTAAGGCTGATTTTAAACAATTTTTATTGGTACTTCGTGGCATGTGCCTGATTTACAGTGCTGTAAATAACCACAAATTAGGGACATTTCTTTCTTTACAGTAAAGGCACATTATCTTGAGCATAAGAAAGATAGTTTGTTGGTAAAGAACTGGAGTGCAGGCCCTTTTCTGCCACAGGCTTCCTGTGTGAGTCCAGGTGAGCCTTATCCTGAGTTTGGTCCATGCAGAAAAGCTGACTCTTCCCTGGGGACGCTCCAAACACCAGGGAATGTGGGATGAGGATCCCATCTTGACATGTCCCTCACTGCTGTGGTAGGAGACAGCAGTGCTCAGTTTGATGCACTTAAGGAACTGCAGGTTTCTGATGATGTGTAATTTAAAATGTTGTCTCAGTCACGTGTCCCAGTGCAGGCATCACCTTCTGCAGCACTTCCATCTCTTCACTGACTGCAGCAGGAGACTGCGCTACTGAGACCAGATGCCCAAAGCTGGCACAGCTGAAGTTGCAGAAGACAAACCACACTGTCAAGAAACAAGCCTTTGAGACACACCGTGAAGACTCCTAGTGGGTCCAGGCCACTACTACTGACGTCCTTTTGCAATATCAACTGAGGAGCACACTGAAGCACATGGATAACCTCATCCTAGGAAGTGTGAAATGTGTCTTTAAGAAAGGCTTCTTGCTGTCCGGGAATTCATGGATGTACAAGTTCAGGTGTAAGATGAGATGTTTCATTTAGAACTGTCCCTGTGACATGGGAATGTTCAGCAGAGCAGTCTGATTTTCCTCATATTAACTGGTGCAGGGGTGAGAATCGTCACTCTAAAGGGTTTAAAGCTCTGGTTTTGCACCTTTTAAAGAATTTTTCTCCCAGGTCTGAGAAGTGTTGAATGTGCTTATAAGAATCAGAAGAAATCCAGAAGTTAGGCAGCACAAGACAACCGTGCCCTGTGCTGTCATGGTAGGACACATTAGCAGACCCACAGACACTGCTGGGGTCTTCAGTGCCTGCACTGCACTGCACAAAATGGGTTACTTTTCAACAGTAAATTCCCTGTTCATGTTTGCTGCCTTCACATACAGAGAAAAAATTTTATTCATAGGGAAGAGTGAGAGTGTAGAACTGAAGTACATGGCTAAATGCTTTGGGCAGCACTTAAAATGTTAATCTTAACTTTGGGAATCTTGTGAAATGGCCACAAAATATGTGGCCGGATTTTAAAATGTTCCAAGTACTCAGTGGCAGCCAATGTAGTCATGAAAAATGGTCAGCAGCGTTTCAGCTAAATCTTTGTGAATTAAATGCCAGGTCAGCAAATTGGAAACATTTTGTGGAACAGGACAACTGTGTTTAATTTCTTTGGTTTTCTTTTAAGAAAGCTTGGAGATGCTCAATTCCCAATTTATATTTTTTTTAAATGAAGAAGTGTAGTTTTTCAGATTTACTTTTGTTGTCTTGAAATGTAAGATAATTATAGCAAAAAGGATTGAAATTAGCACTAAAATAGAAATAACTGAAACTTGCAAAAATATTGAGATTTCCAAATGATGTTTACTGACTTTTTAAAAATATTCTTTCAGCTATTTGTCTTTGTTTGTTTATGTATTTACACTTTCTAACCCATTTTAAAACAACCAAAAAAAAAGTTTTACTATCTCAAAAATATCGACAGGCAGGCAAAATACATTCTCCATAGCTGCACTGAAGAACTTTTAATGCTCATTGTCTTGAAAACAAGAGCACTTTTGCACGGGGACCTGTGGATATAGAAGTCTGTATCTCAGTACTTCATTTGAGAGTACTAGTTTTTATGCCAAGTCATTTCAGCCAGCACAACGCTGCTTTTGCTGTAGGTCACCTTTGTATCAGTGTCCTGTTGCCTTCAAAAAAATAGGGTTTAAGAGAAACTGTGAGGCTTTTTCTGCTATCCAGGATATTGGAAGGAATTTGCATTCAGATGGAAAATGAAGATAGTGAGCATAGCATTTGCTAGTACTTCTCAACTCTGGAGAGCAGACACCCACTACAGTAATGGAAGAATCTATGTGGTGTTCATTCATGCATGTTGATTACAAATAATAGAGCAAGCAAGAGAAAGCAAGGGCATCAGGCTGAAGAAGGCATCTCCATCACTTAAAAAGAGACTGCAACAGCAGTAATAAATATATTTCTCAGTGAGTAGTGTAATGGCAACCAGAAAACTCAGAATGCTCCAAGTTTTGCACCAACCTTTTACTGGCAGTGAAACCACATGCAAAAAAAAGTGAGGAAAAAGCCCAGCAAACAGCCAAGAGTGTCTCACCATGCTTCAAGATGTAGAACAAAGAAAATCTTACTAATTTCCAATCTTTTAAACCCTTGGCTATGGTCCTGAAGGTGACGTCTGCTAAGCAGGGTGTCTGTAGGCGGGCAGCAGAAAGGTCTTCTCAAGAGCAGCCTGCCCAGACTGGTGTAAGCCCATCAGGCCATGCCCAGTGCCAGATTGGAAGAGCCTCGGCTGGAAAGTCTGGTGCTTTTGTCACTTTAAAGTATGTGAAGTGTTATATAGTTACAAGTTATATTTATCCACCCTCTTTCAGCTTTTTATTTAAAAGCCTTTCCTTTATGGACTGAGTTCCTGGAAAACCACATCTCCCTTACTGCTATCTCAAAGAAGGCTACTTGCAACAAGTGTTTACTGTGAAAACAACGATACAACAACATTGCTGTATAATGCAGTCAATATCAAACATCTTCTAAGAAGCATCAATCAGATTCCCCTTCAGGAACAAAAATACAAGAAGGTTGCAATATTTTTGAGATTTCCTCATGGGCAGCTGGGGTGGGAACTCTATACATAATTTATAAAATGAAATATTCCGTGTATCTGTTTCACAAGGGCCTGTACCAGCGTGAGAGTAGGATTTGGTGGTACCTGGATTTACAACTTGAAATTAAATGCAGGCATGTGGAAACATTACTATGTAAACTAATACTAAGCTGCTTCTTGCTGCATTCCCTCAACAGCAACAAAATAGTAGCGTGGAAACCAAAGACCAAGTGAAATTTTTTAGCTTGTTCTGTGAGAATGAAAAGAAAACCTGTCCCATGTAGAACCAGCAGGAGTCATTACTTTTTCATCTGTGAAGTCTTAAATGTCACAGACCCTGGGCTGAACTCTGCTTTAATCAAAACCAATGGATCTTTGATACTGGTTTCCACTTGAGCATGACAGATCCCAGAGACTCCATTTTTCACCTTTTACTGAGAATCCTGGCAAAGTACTCCAATGTCTTGCTTTGAGTAGTTTGTTCTGATGGCTCCTGTTGCTCAGATAGGAAGTAAACTTCAGAGAAACTGTAGCTCACAGACATCACAGCTCCGTGCTGGTGATTCAGTACTGCTCTAGCCTGAGGCACTGCTGCACCAACCCAGACAGAAGGGCAGAGTGTTCTAAGATGCAACCAAGTTACCTTCATGTGTCCTTTACCCACTTCTCCAGGCCCTGTAGATCAACCAGGAAACCAGCAAAACAAACACTTGAGGCTCACCTGTGCCCTGATCCTGACCACACCTTCTTCACAATAGCAGGGCAGTGAGAGGCACAGCTGCTCTTGATCCCATAGGGCAGGATAGGCAGCCCTATTTCTGGCTATTTGCACTGTACAAGGGTGTCAGCTGATCAACCAAAACATGTGCTGCCCAGCCATATAAGGGACAAATTGTGGAATTCCAGACAGTTGGCTGACATCTCAGAGATCTGCAGGAACAGCCAGTCAAGCTGTGCACAAGGCAGGAAGGTACTGAAATTAACAGTCACCATGAGCTTCTTATAAACATATCACATATACCAATTTGATTTCTTTCCGTGGCAGTAGAGCAAGAAGTATGGAAGAAGTATGCGTGTATGGAAGATACACTGTAGATCAGACAGCTACTGGGACTCTAGTCACACTTCTGGCAACCTCTTATATGACATTCTTATAAATAAGCAGAGGAAATATCATGGAGCTGAAATTACCATTGAGAGTGTATAAAACAAATGGAAAACTCAGGGAAGTTATTAAGGACTCATTGTCAAAGTGAAAGTATCCATCAAGGACTTCCACTGGGGTCTGTCCTTGGCAGGTTTTGTTCAGTATTTTCATCAATAGCTTGTCTAAAGGAATAAAGGAAAGGTTCCCCAGCTGTACAATATGTGCTATTAGCTTTATACAACCAGTTCCTAGGGGGCATATAGCCCAGAAAAGGCGCCTGGCTGCTGCTGCTGGGGCGTGCTCCCCCTGCCTCACTGTTCTTCATGGTGGTCTTGAGAAGAAAAAAAGTGGAACTCTTGCATCTCAGAATCCTGATACATTTTTTGTTGTCAGCTTGGTTCTCCTTGCAAGTATATCAGAGGTCAAGGTTAGAATTCTAAATTACCTCAATACATTGGAGAAATGGCCTGAAAAATAACAGAATTCATCAACTGTATTGCAAGGACCTGTAAACAAAAGCGATCTGCACAGAGCGTGGTGAGGTAGTGTCCTGGTTTCCCTAAAACCATGGCAGGAGTTCTGTAGAAGATGAAGGCTGATCACAAGGTAAAGATGATCCAAAACTATTCTGTTATTGTGAAAAAAGAAATGCCACACTGAGTTGTATATGTAGGTGTTGGACTATGTGATGTGTACGTGAATGTCTCCTGCTCTGTTGAGCTCTGTTGGGGCTGCACTCACAAGAGATAAGTACCAACTGGAGACACCCAGTTACCATACTAGGAGTGAACATGTTCTGAAAGGGAAATCTGCTTGATCTGGTGTTATTAAGTGTAGAGAAGTGTAATGAACTTCAGGTATATGTGGTCAGCAGAGACACAAAGAGAATAATCCCTTCTTTGTACAGTAGTACACTTGAGTAACAACAGGTTTTGATTGCAGCAAAGGAGATGGTAGGTGAATTCCTGAGTAGGACATGCCAGCAGAAAGGGGATCAGATAGGCAAGTGCTGGAATACATATTCTGTGTGGGTAGCAGACTTTCCATCAATGAAGCTTTTTTTAAAGAACAAGTTAGAGACATATTAATCAGGAATTAAGTAGGTATCATTGATCCTAATTTGAGACAGGATGACCTCTCGAGGTCACCTCTCCGTCCTGATTTTCCATTTCGGCAGTCTGCCTTATAAACATGGCATGGTCTGTTGCTCAATAGATGGTTAAAAGAGTGAATAGCAGCTGGTTTATTCCTCTGTTTTTGTGAGGTGTGTTTACATTCCAGGCGTAAGAGTGGAGGGGAAGGACAGCAAGTTCTGATCCCACCAGCCAGCCAGCAGAGGAGACAGGGCAGCCATCCATCGGAGGCTGTTTAACTTTCACAGCCTTGCAGAGTCTAACATAAGGGACAAAGGTGGCTCCCAGATGGAAGACAACAGACTCCAAAAACATGAAAGCTGACAGAGAGGGATGTACATTTAACATGTAAGTTCAAATTGCCAGAAGAAGAAAGCAAAGAAATTTCCAACTAGGTGCAATGGAACAGCTCCTGAAGGATCTGTAAGTGCTTTTGGCCTCCACAGAAAATACTTGGGCAGAAACCCTCCAGAAGGTATGTTTGTTTTGAGCAGAACCTGGAGTTCCTGCACAGAGCTCTCTGAAGGCTGTGTTGCAGGATTAGCCCATATTCTCTCTACTCAGTGTCATGGGAGACTGAATGTTTTCACTGTTTTCTGGAGCCTGACACAGGCAGACAGACCACAAAGAAAAACACAGGAACAGATCCTATAAGCCACTTCAAATAACACTTGCTCCAGAGCATCTGGTGAATGCTGAGAAATTCTAGTTTCACAAAAGATGCCAACAGGGGAAGAAATTATTTCACAGTTTGCCTCAAGCTTCAAAAGGGGTTGCTGAACATGTTAACTGACACCCTTTTGGACAGGCTGGTTTGTGGTCACTGCCACTAACGAACAGGAAAACACATGCCTGTAGTCCGAGCAGGGATTCACAGGCTGCACCATTAAGCCGAGGAAATTGCTGCCGGAGAATCCCCAGAGCTGCTTGGCGAGTGGACACGGGCTGGCAGGATGTTTGAAAAAACATCAGGAATGTTCCTTGTGTGACAAGATGGATCATTCAGAAGGAAGACTGCTTGGAATGTAAAGATTTGGTATATTGACCCAAGGGGACACTTTGAATACGTTCCTAGGTATGAGCAGCTCACTTCAGAAAGAAACTAAGGGACAGGGAAATGGGGGGGGTAGGAGTAGGAGGTGAAACAAGGCAAGTTACACACAAAGATGGAAAATGAGCCAGAAGTAAAAAGGGGAAAAATAAATCAGAAGTTAAGAGTCTTGCATACATTCGTTATGATATGGGGGTGTTTTTGCAAGCACCAGCAATTCCATTAGCCAAAGAGATACACAGTCACTTTTGATACAAAAGAGACAAGAATTTTATTACCATTGTATCAAATCCAGTGAATATAGCAAATTCAATTGCGTTTCTCTGCCAGCTACATGATTCACAAAGTGTTCACTAAAAAGACTGACAGTTCTGCTATTTGTCTGTGCCGAATAAGCTATTCTGGATGCAAAGAACTCACATATATGGACAGAACTGGTCAGGAGGATGATGAAACCTGAAATGGATCCAAGTACAGCATAATAGAAACAGGCTTTGGCTCTCAAGGTAGGAAAGAATATCAGAGATACTGCTAATGCGAACTGGTTATTGAACTAAACTACTGATCACTGGAGGATGGAAACCAGTCAGATGTCCTAAATCTGAAAGATTTGACCAACATAATAAATTACCTGTTAGCAAAAGAACATGAATTCCTCCCTCTACCTTCACCTGGTGGCAGGGATTAAAGAGACCCTGATTGTCACTTGCCAATATTTCAGTGAGACTGCAAGTCTAGTTCTTTATTTAGACCAACATCTATTTTCTTATATTAAGATTCTGCTCCTTTAACAAGAGTCGCAAAAAGTGACTTGTGAAAACATGCTTACTTAAGGAAATGGCAAGAAATGTCTCATGAGATCCTTGCAGGAGCACCGCATAATACTGATACTGTTTTCTGTCTCTTGGCACCAACTTTTTATCAAATGGCTTTTGAGAGGGCAGCGTGGAGAATATAGTTCTAACTCCATGGTCTGAATAAAAGAGTGTGAAACATTAAGAATTAGAACATTAGAATGTCTTTTCAGAAATTACAGTCTGATTGTATGTAGAGACAGTATTTTCCTCTATTTCTTAGAATTGCCAGACCAGGTGTTTTTCAAATTGCCAGCAAAAGCAACACAGCAGCAGATGTTCCAGTTCCAGTTTAATTATTAAATTCTTTTCTTTGAACTGAATTAAAACGCAAACTTCATTCCTCATTCCTTCAGGTTGGAGTTAACTCTGCCCTTTAGACTAAGGGAAGATGTGAAGTCCTAAACCATCGCAATAGCTTTATCTGCAACTTGTCTCCCTCCCTCCTTGTGCTTCCCAATACATCCTTGCCACCTAGGAGATGAATTTTTTCAGGGATGAGTTGGCTTTTACAGAGCCTGGCTCAATAGGGCGCAGGACTAAGTTATGGCTTCTTTTTGACAATGTTTACTACTAAAGAAGAAGCAGCTACTGAATAACAATAAGAATAATCTTGAATAAAAATAATCTTGTAGGGTTTAAGCACATTTTGATCATGATTTACAAAGGCACTGGCTGTGCCACCCATTGCCGTTGAGTGGAATCTGTATTTTGTCATGCTGGGAGAAGCCGACACTTCTAAGGCAAAAAGCTATGAACTGGATGCTGTAACTGCTGGGTAAGTACATTTGCATTTTGAGTGCTGCTATTTGTGTAGACAAAAAGATGATGCTTTTGAGATAACACTGGAGCTGCAGAGAGGGCCTGAAAACATAAAACCCAGTTGTGAATGGAGCCTTGAAACATGAATCCAAACGCATAGCCAGCATTCACAATCCTGCTGAGAGAGGCTTTTTATTTACTTTTCCATGCCATTGAGAGCAACAATTCATTTACTCCGTATATATAAATACATACACACACGGCACCAATATCCTGCTGATCTGAAATGCTCCCCTGGCCTCACACCTTCCCCACTGGCAATCCCCCTCCCAGCCAGTTCTCTTCCGCTCTGCAGCAGCGCAGTCCTGGGGTACGTAACTGAGAAACCTCTGCTTCAGACAAGGGAGAAAGCTTCATGAATCACCAAACAACACTTCTCAGGTGGGAAAACACATTCTTTGTTCCTCTATGTGGAATTAGAAAAATATGTGTAGAAGTAAAGCCCTGAAAACCCCAGGAGAGCAATTGTGCTTTTTCTCTTGCCTTTTTTATTTGTTTTTCTGGTTTTGTTGAACTTGTAATTTTTGGGGTGGTTCAATTAAAGTCTTAAAATTCTTTAACACTAACATTCAAATGCTCCATAGTTTTCCCCTGGACTTGCAGAGTTTCTGTCCTCCTCCTCTTTTTCTTGTGTCACTTTTACTCTGCAATAAAACAATTGAATCACACGCTGGTACATAAATATTGGCAGATTTTTAGGTTTGCTGCTTTTTTTCACTCAGCCTATTGGGCAAACAGCCTAGAAAGGCTAAGTTATTTGCCAGAGTTTGAATTTCTGGCAAACAGCACAGATCCAGTACAAATCTCAAATCATATTTTAGGAATGCCGTGCTTCTACCGCACCTTTCCAACTCTTCTCTCTGTGCTCTAATGACTATTATGGGGAAATGCGTTCCAGAAATGTGAAAATCAATGTAGTGGGAAATGTACCAAAACCACCTTTCCACTTATACAATCTCAGTTGTCCAAGAAACACAATTAATTAGTGTTATTGAGCTGTTTAGCTCCCCAATAAAAGCTTTTTGAGTGATTATATGAAGAACCATTGGTACTGGAGACTTCATACTGAAGTAATTAATGGAAGTTGATTATATTCTGACAAGTTAAACACAGGTTTGTTTGATATTACACACACATGGAAAACACATGCTCTATTGAGCTCAGTACCTAGGAGTTTAGATTAATGGTGTTGATGAATTATGTGGAGATTATATACTTTGCAGACACATAATGGACCTGATTTTGAAAAGCAGGGTCTCATTTTGCTCCTGCAATTTTGAGGGTGTGAATAATTGCAGGTGATTTTCTAGCAGCTAGACATCTCGCTGCCTGGTGGAATTCCTTTGGGCAGAGGTCATGCCTGGTTTTGTGCAAGGCACCAGGAGGCACCGGGACAGCGCCTGCAGACAGTGAGGAACAAACCTACACTAGTGCTGCACACTGCAACCACAGGAACCAGCAAGGACAACTCTTTCATGCACAGCCATGGCAGCTCAGTTGGAGCTTTCAAGAAATATGTTCTCTGTCTAAGTTCAGGGGCATGTGGTGAACTTGAGGCTCAGCCCCAAGATGGGAAGGAGGAATCTGTCACTATGCTTTCTCCTACTGCCAGGCAGATGTTGGCAACAGACCTGACACTTAGCCCTGGACCAGTTGCTGAAGCTGTCTCTGTGGGACATTACTTAGGTTCAGCCTAATATCTCAGACTACCGTGTAGCATCTTTCTCTTCAGACTCTATCTAAAGGCAACTGAACGTCACTGGAATGAAGACAGAGGTAGTAATGAATGCTAATGTTTAAAGCCTGCAGGGGATAGTTGGGAGGTAGAAGGCCAAGTTCAAACAAATGGCTTGATTTAGGCAGGAAATGAACTCAGATTTTGGTTTAGTTGCACTAGTCTGCCATGTGGAGCAGCCTGCATAGAACAGTGAGCCCAGATCTGATGCCTTCCCATGTAGCTTACCCACAGGAACACATCAAACCAGTTTTAAAGGGCATTTACTGAGTGCTTGGATCACCAACCAAGCATGCTCCATCAGGATTTTCCTAGGAACCTGCCCAGAAGAAGCTAGGACTACAAATATCCCAAACCCAAGCTATGAAGGCAGGCTGTCTGCAAACTGCAGATAGCAGTCTGGCCTTCACAGCACTCCTGGGAATGGCTTCTGGGTCCGTGAGGCAGTTCAAAGATGGATGAGCATCTCATTCTGAGAGCAGATCCTGATGAGCCCTGCAGATGTGATTCAGTTCAAGACCTGAAATCTGTGAGTCAAGATGCAGCTTTCCATGTGAACTAGTCAGCTAAACTCCCTTGACATGATGGAGATCTCACCAAAATTGCCAGAGAAGGACGAAGAGGGATTCTGCCCCTCTAAAGCACAATTCTCTTGCCAAACTGCCTACACCTGCCCTGTACCTCAGACACCTGTGGACACCTACCATTAGAAATCCCCACTGAGGTGTCAGCCACCAGGTGAAACCCTGCCCTTAGAGATGCATAACAGGCACAGCACAGCAGCAGCAGGCCATTTCCAGCACCTCTGTGATCACAGCTGGAAACTGGCTGCTCTGCCCAGGCCTGTGCTGTCCCTTGGATGGGACATGTACATTCCCTGCTGGCAGTGAATCACCACCAAAACCACCCAGCTCTATCCAACAAAGAAGAGAGCCCTCTGAGGCCTGCTGGCTGCAGAAGCAAGGGATATGAACACCCAGGGAAAGGCAAGAAGGAGCAGACACCCTTCCTCCTGGGACTAGCAAACCTTCTTCAAAATTTTGGTGTTCAGTCACCCTGGCTGAGAAATGAGTTGGGATGCATCATTCTCTATATTCAGTGGTTGTACCTTCTTTAGGTTACGGCTTGAAGTATGTTGCACGGAGAGAGAAGGGGAAAGATGTGCAGACCTGTTTTAGGTCTTTGATCTTGAAGACATGTGAGGAACAAATGTGAGGCACCAGCATGTGCCTACAGAGGTACAGTAAGTGGAAAGTTAAAGAGGGCAACACAGGAGGGTAAGTTTAGATTACATATTAAGAAGAAATTCTTTACTGTGTGGGTGGTGAGGCACTGAACAGGTTGCCCAGGGAAGTTGTGGATGCCCCATCCCTGAAAGCATTCAAGGTCAGGTTGGATGGGGCTCTGAGTAACCTGGTCTAGTTGAAGGTTCCCTGCCTATGGCAGCGGGGTCAGAGCTAGATGAACTTTAAGGTCCTTTCCAACCCAAATCATTCTATGACTCTGTGATACCCTGGACAGTGCAGCTGTGATGGAAGAACTGAACCACAAGAGAGGCAAGGACCATCTCCTCTGTCTTTGTCCCTCCACATAGAAGACCTAACACGGAAGCACTGGTGTGGATTCTTTATACAGTTTGTTTGACTGTATAAATACCTAACCCTTTCCTAAGATTCTGCTGCTTTAATCACTCACCTAGCTGCAACCCTCTGAGGAAAACAGAATTAGAACTTAATTCTGCAATTATTTGCTGCCTCCAGGAAAGCGCAGTCCTTGTTGGGAAAGGCCTTTTAGGTCTCCCCCATGCTGACTGTCTGCTGGAGGCAGTGGATAATCACAGAAGCAAACCCCAATTCTTGCCGTGCCAGAGGACAGGAAGCAGTCCTTTCCGAGCAAGGGGAAAAACCTGGCTTCAGCCTCTGCTTCTTAATTAGCTGCTGCAGGTGGAGAGCTGTGCAAGTCCCTCACATTGCTTTTATAACTATCACATCTTTATGTGGCTGAACTGTTTTTTTCCACTGTAATTTGGACATTTTTGGAAAAGAAATATTTTGGGTCACATTATCAATTTTCCCCCTATGGAAAGCTTATGAAAATTAATCTATAAGCAAATTGATGTGAGGAAAAAAAGTTAGCAGAAATGTTTTCAAATGGACAACTTTCAAAGGACTTGAGCTCATTCCATTTCAATTACAAAGCCAGAGCTTTGATCCAGCCACTTTTTAGTTCTCTACCTTTCTTTCCCACCCATGCTACTTTGCATCACACTTGAACAGGTCTCCAGTGGGTACATTTTATCTAATGATTGAATTTATCATTGGCAGAAGTACCTTGATAGACTGTTCTTGAAGCTGAAGGCTCTATTTGCTGCCCACAGCAGGCACAAGAAGCCTCTGAGCTGCCTTTTGGATGGTGATGTGCTAATCCATCTCAGACAGTTGGAGGGTATTTCTTCTCCAAGACCTACACATCACTGTGACTTTCTGTTAATGGTCCCAAGACAGTTCTCAGGTAGGGCAGCAATTTGTCTGCAGACATCAAACTAACCACCCTAGACTAAGGCCACCGTGAAGATACCTGACTGTGTACTAATCTTGTGCCATTTTAATTAGTGCTAAAGCAAATTAGCAACACTGAGCTAAATGGCTGTAACCTACAAAAACACAACCACGCCTTTTCTTTAAAGTGAGATGCCAATTGCGGAGTCAGACAAGCACTGAGATTGTCCTCAGAGGAGTCAAGCAGGCCTGTAAGAGCCACCATGACTTTGGGATAAATACAAGAGACAAAAGACTTCAAGATGATTTGTGTAACCAGAAAAAGCAGAGGCCTCCACGCAGCCACATGCATTCCTGCAAAAATGATATAAAGAAATTACCTCTACCTACTGGTGTCTCATATCTCACTGGTTATTGGTTTTGTGTGTTTATGGAAAGAAGGCAGAGCAGATCAGAGAAACCAAGGACTTGGCCTAAACAAACATCAGGATTATGGCTCCAAGAACAGAGGCAGGGTGGGGGAGGAGAGAAATTTTGGCTAAGCTGATTAAAAGGCAATTGTAACCTGAAAAAAACAGCTTCTAATTCCTCCTGTGTATGAGGTCACTGCACATTCCTTGTAGACAGAGGACCATAATAAAAGAAGCCTGACTCTATCATCACCATCTCTGCTGTCAATGTGTCTGTCAATGTCACCTGTGTTTCCAATGTGGTGCTGGAAAAGGACTGGGATAAGCCTCAGCACATTTGAACCCATTCAACTCCCCTTGAAAAAGAAAAAAGGTCTCCCTTGGCCTAGAGCCAGCAGCATGAGGCATCATTAAAAGAGAAGGCATCACACAAAGAAGGAAGAATGATCAAGAAGTCTCTTGATAATGGTGGAAAGATAACTTGTAGGTTGAGATGGAACTGCTTTTGAGGCAACATCTGCATATGCTGAACACAGTGTCTAGCCAGACTGGAAAGCTCCATAGTTGGAAGCAGAGATCTGTCTGCTGTGAACGAGGAAGATTTCCAGGGAGCCAGGAGACTCAAAGGTGTCCTGACAACCCAAAACCTGCTAACAGACATGAGCAGCAGCAAGGAATGACAGATCTCAAAAAGTGTGTTGAGAAAGCAATGAAAGGGGCAGAGGTCAGAGCAGACCTCACTCAGCCACCTGGCTGCACAAGTGGGTTAGCCAAATGTCCTCAGTAAAACTATTTTCTACTTCATTTGTAACCCTCAGAGGCCAATCAAGGAGAGGAGAGATTGTCCAGTTCAAATAATGCAAAACTTGATTTCTTTGAGAGAAAACTCCTTGACAGGCTTCTTGGCTCTGCTCAGCGTCTCACCCAAGCGAGTGGCCAGGAGGAGGAATGGGAGAGGTTTCCAGCAGGCAGCCTGTGCACGCCAGCCCCATCCGTGCTGCAGAGCAGCCCACGGCAGACAACAGTGCTCCAAGTTTGCAGGAGCTGTTGAGATGTGGTGCACAGGCAGCCATGAGGCAGAAAGAGCCAGATCAGAAAATTAGCAGCAAGGGGAAAGCTGAATCCTCTGGCCTGGCTGAAGACCAGACAAGACCTGTTCTTGGCATAATCTGGTGCAAACAAGGACTCCCAGGATAAATGGGCAGTGGAACAATTTATACGCATTTAGCTGGACTTCAGCTTGCAGGGCCAGATCAGTGAAAGGAAATCAGACACCCCAACGGCTTGGGGAATTTGCCCCATCATTTGAGTTTTTCTCTGCAGCAGCCAATCAGGAAAGGAATTAGTTGCTAGCGAGATGGACATTAATTGCCATGAACCACATAAGCACAGATATGTCAAATGGAAAAGGTGACTCTAGTCTGGTCTGTGGCATTTTGGAACAATTAAAAATAGTGATAGATTTGGTTTGTAAAACAAGAGAAGCTGGCAATAATGCAAAAACTAAAGAAAGCAATTAAGTGCTGGTACAGTGAAAAAGTTTGCTATAAAACGTCAGCGTGTTATAATAGGAGTCTGGGCCAGAACAAAACATCACAAGAGCCTAGTAAAAATCCTCTTTCCCAGTCTGAGGATTGCAAGGACACCACATTATGTCGCTGAATCCCAGAGGTACACAAATGAGGCCTCAGGGTTTTGTTTAGATCATCACGGTTGAAGAACAGAAGGAGGAGGCTGGTTACCAATCATCTGCTGGTATCTGTGAAATGCATGGAAAAAGTGGACACTGCCTCAAGGATAACCATTAATAGAGCAGACATGCTAAAAACAGCAAGGGGGAGACTGTCCAAAAGTGAGCCAACTAATTGGTCTCAAATGGAGACAGTGACAGAGAAACGTGCATTTGTCCAACAGTTGGGAAAGTTGGGTTTGAAAATCGGACATCTGGAATTTGAGCTTTATTTCTGGATAATCAAGATAGTGGATGAGCTAATAAACAGTTTGGATTTCATTATGCCTAATAGCTGAGTACGTGCCAGGAATACATGTCTTACAAAGCCTGCCTGTGAAAATGCTTTTAAAATATGGATCACAGGTGAGTAAAATGACATGTAGACAACTGTTTTGCACAGAGCAAGAAATGGCACCATTATAAGTGATGTGCCATGGGGGCTTTTCAGATGAAGAAATCACTTCCCAGAGGCTGAAACTGGTTTTGAGACTAGGATCTCAAAGGGATTTTAGCTGCTCAAGTGCTGGTAAATGGGAAGCAGGAATCTGTTCCCCCTTGTGCGCTAGACATTTCTGATGATGAGCAAATAAAAGAGGAAAAAAGAGAATAAGTGCCAGAAAGCACAATAAAGTAAACAGATGTAGCAAATTTACAGATGAAAACTATCAGGGAAAGAAGAGTGGAGACAAACGCAGGGATCCTGGTGTTCAGTGCTGAGGATGGCCTACAAACCTCTGCTGCTGAGGCTTCTGAAATTGTCCTCCCTCTTTTGTGCCAAAGCAGCACAGGACCAAAATATAGAATGGTGGCTACAGAGCAAACACTTCACTGCTTAACTGAAGCCGAGTACGGGAGATACTCTGGGCAGCTGGGAATTTCAGAAAGGTGAGACTGAGCTCTGACAGCACCTTGGGTATCACTGGTTGTTCAGAGGAAGGAGGGCAGCCCTGTTCAGTTTGGATCACTGCAGCCTAGTTTTCCACTCTGGATCTGACAAACAGCTGTGGACTTCAGTAGAAAAATCTGTTACACAGTGGCAGAACGAATCTCTCAGTGGCCATTGAATGTGACTTCTTCCCCACTGCCACAGGGCAAGGAGTTATACCTCGAGCACAGCCCTGCAGAAACACAATCAAACTACTTTTAAGCACCTCCACATGGCTCTGGCACATCCATCTTGTGGTGAGGTACCCCGAGGGAGCTGCCTCCCCTGGCTCCTCGGTAGGAAGGTTCTGCTGCATACATCAGAACCCATGGTCTCTACCTAGGGGTGTACAGATCTCTGAGACAAGCTTAAATCTATCAGACTGCAATAAAACTCCAAAGAAAGGGAGTATTTCCTAATGAAAGAGCAGTTTGCTTCGGGCAGATGGGGAGTGAAGGAGGGGTTTCTCTTGACAGACACAGAGTGGAGAGGTCCTGAAACAGCCACTCCTCCTGGATGTGCAGGATCAGGGAGGACTTTGGTTCCTAACAAGAAGTTTACTTCTAAGCTTGCAGATATTGCACAACATCAGCTACTTTGGGTGAGCTTGTGGTAGAAAACAATTGCAATGGTCACCAGAACATACTTTAGTATTTGTGGAGTTACTAAGGCTCTTGTGACCATTCACAAGAGTTGTGAATGTTGTTGACCATTCAAGTTTATGTTCTTGATTTCAAAATGCCTTTCACATAGGAAACAGATGTTAAGAGATACTGCACTTCTAGTTTAGAGACAGCATTGCTGCAGCAATGTAAAGGATTTGAAAGTGTCCTGATTGCAGCAAAAGTTTCAGGCATCTGAGTTGATTTATTGTATTACTGAAGTACACCTTGGCTTAAAAGTCTTATTTGTATATTTTCAAGACTAATTAGATGGAAATAAAATAACTATGGAATAATTATGAAAATACTCTGACAAGGGGGCACTGTATAGTTATGTAATAATTTGTTGTTTAACTATAGCTGCTTCAAATATGATTGTGATAGATGCCATTTTTCTGTTTGTCTACAATATACTCTTTAGACTACCACCATTACAGACTCGTGACACTGGTGAGAATGATTCAGAGGTGCTTTTAATGGATTAAATGTAGCTGTCTTTCAACAGGTTTTTGTGGAACTCAACCTCAACAGCCTCCATATGAACCATGGAAAATGCTACACAGGCATCTATGGAAATACAAGTCTCTCTTGGTCTTATTTTGTGAAACTTGGGTGTCAGTAGGGACAGCATGTAGCAGAAGAACAAGAAGAACAAGCTACATAAATCAAACGCCCTCAAAACAATCAATCTCTGTTATAAAATTACCTGGTTGCTGATAGAACTACCACTCACTTTTTTCCCATCAAAAAGAACAGTCAAGTGCTGTTTTCTGTAGCACTAATCGAGGCAAGGCAGGAACCTGTCCTTTTCCAAAATGAGGTGATGTGCATCTGTGTGCTAACAGTAACTGTGTTATCTAGAAACTCTTTCAAGCCACTGAAATTTTTTCAATAAGCTCCTTTATTTCCAGCTTCACCTCCCTTCCCCTGTAACAAAACACGAAGTGTCAGAGTTGCTTTAAAAAAATCAAACATACATATTACCTTTGTGCCTCTGAGAATGACAGTTGTGTCCTATAAGTTGTGGCACGCTCATGCTAAAACAAAAGAACACTCTCTCCATGGCATATCCATTATTCTCCCCTACTGAGTAACTGTATAAACGGCCCTCTACAGATTCTTTATGGTTAACAGAGATGCTACTTCTGGCCAGAGCAGCTTCAGCACAGAGTCGTAGCTTCTAGGGATGTGTAATCATTTACACCTGTGCAAAGTAGATTTAAACTCACTTTGCACTCACTTTACACAGGTGAAAATGCACAAGGTGAGAGGCAGTGGAGAATCCAGCTCATAATGACTGTGAAGTGCTTAAGCAGGGTATGATGGAGACCAGCAGAGGCAGATGGGATACAGTGATCAGTAGGCAAGCAAATGTCAGCAGCGGTTTTGGGAGTCTATTTTCCCTCATTGTGCCAGCAGTGTCTATTATTTGCAGTGGAATTCATCTGTGTGTGCCCAGCAGATAATAAATCAGCTGCTGTGTGAATGCAACAGGCCTGCCTGCTCCAGCTCCCTCTGGCACTGCCGTTGAGTTCCAGCTGCAGCAGGAAACCTGTGCTGCCACCCAGGCTAGAAGATGTGTGGTTGTAAGATCAGTTTATGGGGAGAATCAAGCTAAGCCTAGGGGCTTTGGCTTGGTTTAAGGCATGTTTCTTGTTGTGAGTTAAACAGCTCATCCGAAAACATAGCTTGAGCACTGCTGAAACGGTACAGGTTCCGCTAGCCCATTTTGTTATATTGCTGCCTAAAGCTGCCCAAGAGCTAAGGAGTGCAAGAGCTTTCAAAGGAAACTTTACTTTTTATGAGCTGTTGGATAAGACAGAGTAGACAGCTGTTGGATAGGACAGAGTAGACAGATCTGAAATTAATCTGCTGCCCTTTGTCAGAGCTCTCTGACCATAAGGATAAAGACAGTAATTACCACAACGGGCTATTTGAGGGCTGTTGGAGAGAAATTTTTTCATGCTGCCTTTTTCAGCTTGAAGATTAGGGTTTATATAATAACTTTGCCTGGTAGTCTGAAAAAGACCTTCTGAAATGTGTTCCTCTTAGCCTTACACCTGCCGGCTTTCTTCACTCTTCTTTCCCTAGCCTGCTAATAGTGATGGTAAATGCATCCAGAGAAATACGGTTGCTATAAAGTACCAAAGTTTCTGTGTAGTGTGACATAAAATTACTGAATGTGAAATAAAGTATGTGTGTCATTTTTCCAAGGGACTTTAAAAATGTGCCTCTGGATATATGTGAAAATATAAAATACTGCTCACAAAAAATTAAAGCAGAAAGCCTATGCTCATGAAGGAAAACTACTTCATTTGTTACAGCTATCTTTTCAAGGCAAAGCAGTCACACCCTGTGTGTGACAGGCTGGAAATCTACGTGTCCCCACTGATTTTGCTGTGTTTGCAGTACCTAGTGCGAGAGAGCGCTGGCCATCAGTGCAGGAGTGTTTCCTCATGTCTACAAAGTTCTGCAGAGCCTACACTGAAGTCAAGCCCAGCATTCATTCACATCCCACAACAATCAGGCTGAATGATTCACAAGCAAGATGATGACAGCTAGGACAAGGGATCATTTTTAGTTTTAAAACTAGCAATTTTGAGCATGTGATTGTGGCAAATAATCCAAACAGTTTCTTATTTAATGAAAGCACTTACCAACGACAGCATCAAAGCTGTGGTGGCAAGAGAGGGTGGATGAAAGGAGGGTACTGACCCATTGCGGGCCCCTATGGGCTGGGAAAACCAGACTCTAGAAAGAGACAACTGTCTCAATACTTACATTAACAATAGAGTGAAAGAAGTCTTTATTTTCAGAAACAGGACTGAGCAAAGGACTTTTACCCTCTATTCTTGTTTTCCTATTAAGTTATGAAATATTTATTATACCCCAAATCAGGTGCCCCCAGTGGCTTTTTCTGTAATGGGCTTTTAGAGATCTTTTCAGCATGAGCTACAATTAACAGAAAAAAAATGTTCTCTTTAGGTAGAGCAGGAGCATAAGGCCTGTTCTGGGACCTCCTTCCCTCAAGTGACAGCAGTGCCAGGCAGTGCTGCCTGAGCTGGCTTTCCGGTGGGGTAGCACATGGAGCCAAGAGCCAGCCCGCACGCTGCCCTGGTGCTGGGCTCCTGGAGCTGCCAGCAGCATCCCCGCTTGTCACCTCACCCACGGGTGTTGCAGCAGTGGGAGGACAGAGGGGACCAGGCTCAGCTTCTCATGGCTGTTCCACTGTGCTATAGGATGCGGCTGGAAACTGTGGTACAGCGCAAGGCCACCACTTGAGGGTAAAGCAGCTGCTCAGAGAGGAGGTGCAAGGGCCTGAAGTTCTTTCAGCCATTCTACTTCATCTTCTTCACCTGCAGCCCCAGCTGCAGCATACTCAGTGTTGCCTCAAGCGTGTTGTTCTTCGCAGTATGGGAACAATTGTGAAATTTCTGTACCTGGCTGTGTTGAAATCCCTGGAGGAAGCTGAGATAGGATGTGGGCTACTTCACCATGCTTGGCACTCGTCATAGGATCCCTGTGTTACCTTCTCAGTGACAGCTGGTATCTGGTGCCTACTGTAGTGCCCTACCAGTCATGGTCCTTGGTGTGCACAGTCTTCAGCTTCTGTGAAGGACAGTGAATACTGTGACTAGATCCTTGTAGATTTATCCATTTATCTCCCAGGTTTACTCAAATGCCCTAAATTATAAAGGCAGGCTGACAGCAGCCTGCTATCAGAGGTATCTTCTATGCGGCTGCTATGAAACCATTTTCTTCTTCTACCCAGTCACCATGAAATCTGATGATATTTACTGAAGGTGTATTAAAGGTACTAAAATATACTTTCTTTTTAAGTGCTTGGGTATTTTTTCATCAACCTTATCTAAAGCTGTGGTGGATTCTTTATTACTTTATTATTTTAAAATCTAAAGCCAAGGAAGATTTAAATAGCTGTCTAAAACTGATTATCTTGAAAATGGTCTCTTATTAAGAGACGCTCATAGGTCCTAATTCTCCACTTCAGCCCGCATTTGTTTTTTTGGTACTCCAAGGAACCCACTTAGGTCAGTCCTAACTTATACCTAAAACCATTTGGGACCCCGGGCTTGACTTTCTTCTTTTTCTAAGTCCCCAGAGAATTCCATTTGCTCTCCTATATGCATACCACATAATGCGTCAGCACAAAATCGTGGACGGTTCTTTCCTTAAAACATATCCAGCAGGATACTTCCACCTAGTCCAGTGGTCAGAGAATTTTGCGGGGAACTGGAGGACCTGGTTTCGATGCTGTTGCATTCCCTCCCATGAGTATGCAGGACCACCAAGTGCGCTGTGTGGTCACCCTGCTGGGAGGGTCACTCCGTTCCTTCTGCTGAAATGGAGCATTTCTTGTGAGAGGAAGGTACAGAGAGCGTCTGTGAAGGAGAGATGCAGAAAGGTAGAGGGGAATGGGAGCACAAGACAGTGAGCAGGTCTGGGATAAGAAGAATCAGATCCTGTCCCTGGAAGCTCCTTGTAAGGGAAGGGTGGGAAGCCCACGTGCCCTTCTCCCACCAAAGTGTCCCAACCAGTGTTGGCAGCCTGCACCTTCCCTGTGGGACAACAAATGCCTCAAAGACTATGTGCCAGATGCAGAGCTCCATTGAGCTTCTCATGCCTGGACTGTCTGACAGCCTCTTCAGAGCTCCCCAAACCAATGAGAAGCTGCTTACTGCAGCTGTCTTATGCAGTTATTTACTTTATCATTCATGCCTTGTGTACATTCCTCATGTTTTAACTATGGAAGCAGAACAAATTGAGCATATAAACCTTTCTTCCCTCCTTCCTGTCATCCAGTTTGCTTCTACAGGTTTTTTCTCCACTCTTGAAGGTTGCCATAGCATGTTAACAGATTGGTCTTCAAGTGTTTCCATTTACATCTCCTTTTTCCTGAGTTACAGACTTAGCAATCTATAGGGAAAGCATCCAGCATGCCCACAAAGCACAGTTTAGTAGAAAGCATTGCTTCAGTGACCAGCTCATGTGTAGGAACAGATCTACTTAGTCTGAAATCATCAACACTTGACTGCAGCCAGCACACACAAGTGGCCACATACCTTTGCTGTCCATGCCTGCAAAAATCCAGGGGTGTCTGTCTAAGACTTGGTATTGCTCTCTCGTGCCTCCTGTCCCCCTTTGCTCTGCTCTGGAGGGTCACTCAGCACGAAATAATGGACTTTCCTTTCTCGGTGGGTTCCTTTTTTCTATCTGCCAATGTCCCGTTTTGATATTATAATTTCTGAAAAGCTTTCATGAACCTGAAACTGAGCAGATCAAATGGAGACCACTGAACTCTAACGTGTCCATTAGCTCAAAGAGCACCTCTTTTCCACAAGTCTCTTATCTGTCTTAAAATATGTTTCTACAAATGAGTGCCTACAAGCATGTGTGGGTGCAAAGGCAACAGTGCAGTCTGAGAAAAAACAGCTCCTCTGGTCCCCAGCTTGGCTGCCCCAAGTTGCACTTGCACTACCTGGTCCTGATCCTGTTAGGCTCAGGCAGGTTTGAAAATGCTGCCCTTTATTTTTTTTTTTTACCAAATCCACTGCTAAAGTCCAGCAATCACTGACATCCAGTGGCAACGGAGGATAATTACAAATGTTTATTTTCTGAGAGGCTTGATTGCTACCTGGGGAAGACCCCGTTACACTAAAGGTTTATTTTTGAGCTCTGCAAAAGGAGGACAAGTCAATTGAAGTAAAGTACTGCTTTTGTTAGGTGGGAGAGGGCAGGTACCCGAGAACCTGTATTGAAAATCATCTCTATGTTTCCTGCATGAAGGGGCTCCAAGTCTAACTGTGCTGCTGTGCAGTTTAGGAGTAACCCCAGATGGCAAATTGAGTTCTGCCTTTTAGAAACTGCAGTGAGACCAGACCTGAAGTTTCGTGCCCCAAGCCATTTTGAGTGGAATAAAATTAAGCCTTGAGCAACAGGGACCCCACTATGCTAGTCTAATAAAAACACTGTGCTGCAGGGTGAGCCCTTCAGCCGCTCCCCAGTAAGGCTCAAATATCAATTAAATCCTCTGGTGGGTGATCCAGTCTGAAGAAAACATCAAAATTTCAGTTTTTGCTTAATTCCATTCAGCACAGATAATTAACAATTTCTTCATGCTTGAAGGGGGGTGGGAGGGCATTACGTACATTTTTTTATTACAGTGCAAATATTACTTGTTCCTAAATACTTGTTCACTCAGATTTCTTCTTGTATAAAAATGTGTGGGCTATGGGACCAGTGCTGAGAGAGTTACCTAGTTCTTTGGTTTGGGGTTTTTTTCTGTGCAGTCACTCTCTAGTGTCTGACAGCATTTAGGGAATGCTTAGAAGTCATTGTAAGGAAAAAAGCTCAGGTCCCCATAGAAAGCATGTAGGTAAGTCTTTGAATGTCACAGCCAGGCCTAATTACTACAGGAAAAGTAGATTCATCAGTGAAAGCATAATTATGAGACTAACTTCTGTGCAGGACCTCTTTGATGCTTTTTGCTCTTTTTTTCTTTGGGTGGTGGTGGGGAGTAGGGTAATAAAATGAAAATAATAAAGTCATCTTACTTTTATTTTTATTCCTATAATTCTTTCAAATGTATTAGAGCAGAAGGTAAATTTTGACAGGCATAAAATATTTCCAGTGCAGCAAACTTTAATGGTTGCTAACATCACCATAATTTAAACTTTGGGCCTTTGTAAACAGTTTGCACAGAATGCCTTGTAAGCAATTTGAGCTCATTGCAAGGGCTCTGGAACCTTCTGAATGCACAACTTCATCTGTCTCTTCCCCTTCAGCCTCCAGTCCTTTCTTTACTGTTTCCACCCCTTCTAATACCTCTTGCAGAGAGGAGATCCTTACAACTTTCTTGGCAGCCACCACAGGCCATAAACAAAACCCCATCACGGGGCATTAGCCATGTAACAGATGCTCTCTGCAGCAAGGGGTTCAGAGGTGGAGCATGTACACAAAAAGGGGACCCATAGCTAATGCTGAGGGCTGGTTGGGATTTGAGGCCACTTTCACTTGCGTGTCCTGCTCTAGGTGAGAAGCTGCCCTGAGGAGCAGCAGAGAAAGCTGGGAGGGTAGAAGCAGCAGCATATCTTAAAGTGACAGGTTTAAATGTAATGAAAAAAAGGAATTTCACTTCCTTCTCTTGAGTTTGATGGATTTTGTTTTGTGTCCTCTGCCCTTGTGGGTAGGGAAAGTTTTCTGTTTTGCACTGTGTGGAGGGCCAAACTGAAAAGCCATGGCTGAGAAAGTGGGAGAAGGGAGTGACACCTTTCTTGCAACACACGAGATCATCTTGACTGACAGTGCTGGGATGTGAGCAAGGGCTCTCCTCTTCCTTCATCTCACCAACAGTGAGAGCCATTACACCCTCATGGAGAGCATTAAGAGAAAACTGCAATGATCAGGGACACACTCGAGAAGCTGGAGGAGCTGAGTTTGCTCCGAGGCTGATACAAGTCTCCACACAGAGTCACTAATGAAGGATTGCTCTGGCCGTATTTGGGGAGGAAGCCAGAATCTCTTTTCTGATACTGAAATAAAGCAGTCTCCTTTCAGACCAGGCAGGAAAGTAATTGTTCATTCCTCAGGTTGAGCCGCACATATGCGCTCTCTTTGTTAAGTAGCTTTCTAAATTTTTGCTCCTTGGCTCTTCCAGTTGCAGCCTGTGTGATTGCCAGCCCTGAGCGCCGGCCAGGAAACCCCAGTCCCAGCCCAGAAGGGGCGAACGCAGCACGGCTCCTACAGCACAGACACAGCTATAAATGGGCTGCTGGTTACAGCCACTGGAGAAGTGGGGGGGAAAAGTCCACGCTTCCCAAATACAGCTTCTAAAACTCAGTACAGGTTGTCTGGTAATAAAGCGTGCAGAGACCTTAATTCTAAGAGAAAAGCAGTGTGTGGAAAATGAAGGCAAGCCTTGGTGGCTGCTGCTGGCAAAGGCAAAGGTGAGATGGACGAGCAGAAAAACACTTTTTCTTACAAAATAACTATCAGCCTCAATATCATCACTCTTTAGGTAAACATGCAGAAAGCCCAGCAGTGCAAAAGAACAGGGTAACTAGTTCAGATAGAAGGGAATTAAATTTGTGGCAAGCTAAAACCAAAGCCAGATCTGTTTGTGGTCTTGAAATAACTTTGCTACTGCCTTGAACACCACCCTTCAAGTGGAGGGGTTGGAGCATGATGTTGGGGAGACTGGATAACAGATGTCTTACAGATACCTGTCCCTCTTCTGCATGGTCAGATCTTCAAAGTGGCAGTCTGTTTCTAGGATCTGGAAGTGTTGTTTAGGTAACCAAAACTCTGGTTCCTATCTAATTTACAGCTTGCAAAGTCACCATATATCTGTGTAGTTTTGATATAAAACACCACCATGACAGGAAAATAATATTTTATACTGGTTTGTACAGGCATAAAGGCTTCCTAGACTAAGGCTGAGAAGAAATGGAGGGTAAGAAGTCCTTCTCCCATATCATTATCAGTGCATTGAGAGTTCTGGACTGGAGGAAGGCAAATAGCATTGCTGAATTGATTTCCATTAGAAATTGAATGGGCGTCCACATTCCTGGACAGCACATGACAGGAGATATTGGCTCATAAGGAGCTATTTTGCAATTTAACCATGACTGGCTGAAGGGCTTGGAAATAAGAAGTGGTTTTCCGCATGGATGCTATTGAAACGTGAGCCTGAAAGCTTGTCCAGCCAACAGCTGGGATTCACACCTTTCTTTCTGTACCTTTATTTCTTGGTCCTGCCAAGAGTGGGTATTATCTGTCTGTCTGATAGCTTTAAGACTGAACAAGGCCTTGGCTGAGCTGAGGGAATCTGTCTGAAAGCAAATCATAATATCAGGGTTAAGAAACAGGCTACTTTTGTTGTTGGTGCTGTTTTCTGCAAGAGGCGTCTCACTGTTGTGTGCTGAGCATCCCAGGCCAGTGGTTTAGGTACTAGGCTGTTACACTTCACATTAAGGAGTGGCAGAATGGGCCAAAAATAATGTTTCTGCATGACTCTTCTTCCTAACATAATGTGTGACTGGTTCTGGTCTTCTGTGACCACAAAAAGTCCTGCTCAGGTTCCCAGCATCTATTTAGGGAGATCTAAAAACGTCTTTCTCAGGAGGAAAAGATGGTTATTTCACATTTTACGTAGAAACAGAAGAAATGAGCCTGCAAGATCTCTGATCCAGAACACCAGTTTTGAGGCTGTTTACCTACTTTGAGGAAGACACATGTTGAAGTCCCTGTTCTTTGTCAAATGAAGAGTTTTGAAGTCTTTCCCTCCTTCTATTGAGCAAGAGAATAGTTGGTTGCTGGCTAGTGCCTCTTGTGAACAGCTCCACAGACAGACACTCAGCTTGCAGCTTAGCAATTCAGTTTTAATCTTTACTCTGGCTAATCCTTACACAAAGCAGAACAGCTTTAATTGCAGATGATGAGCATGAGAGAGAGAGCGAACCCCAGCATTTTTGGCAGCCAAGTACTTGTTTGGGATTTGCCACATAAATGAGCAATTTGAATTTTCCTCCTCCATATGTTTAACAACTATTATGGCCTGCTGGGCTTTTCTGAAATACAGCTGCCTGCCTCTGACCAGAAATTTTGTCATGGCTCTGAGAAGATAACCCATGCAGTCAGTATTTTCCTCTTGCTGTGTCCCAGGGCTGCTGCTCTGGGTGAGCGCTGTTAGCACGTCAGGACTCGGTAGCGGAGAACATTCCATTCCTGCTGTCCTCGTCAGGACCACAAAACCGGAATGATAATTGAAAAAATTGCTTTGGCTCAGACCTGGAGTTTCAATAATTCTTGAATTTTCAGAAAACCAAGAACCCTGCACTGATTGAATGGGTCATCTTGTTTCCCTGTGTGTTTTTTCAAATAGCACCATTGAACCATAGCAATAGCAATGGCAATACAGATCCATGCACCCCTCACAGCGTGTGGGATGGCATCTCTCCTGCACCAGCCTCCAGAGCTGAAGCCAGGAGGTTTGGACGGGGAGGGGAGGTGGGATTTTACATCGTTACGCCTAATGCAGAACACAGTTTCCAACCAAAGCAGGTGTGCGTGCAGCACACCCTAGCCATGTACCATGGGGGTAGGGCACTTCCAGAATCCCCTCTCCTTGTATTTGACATACGTCATTACATATCTGTTGGAGGAGGAAGAAGTTGGGTTTGTCATTTCCACATTCTTCAGTTGTTTTTTGGTGGGACAAAGCAGCACAGCAGCTGACGCACCTCTGATGTTCTCAGTTCCCTCTGCATGAAATTTACAATGGAAAGGTTAAAAAGTATCTCACCACTTCATATTGCTAGTTCTTTTGGGTTGACAAAAATTGCTGTGCTGCAATTTCTCTCTGGATTTTTTTTTTTTGGGCAAATAAATGAGATGTGGGGTGCGAAATCTCTCAGCCTACTTCTTATGACTCTACACATGAGGCTGGGGTAAAATTTAGAGGACAAGCAGTGGGAAAGACCATCTCCAGTGACACACATTAGTGGAAGAGTGGATACGTGTGATAGAAGGTAGGTTTTCTGTTTTGTTATTTTCTCTCTGAGCCTACTCAGTGCAACTATACTCAGAAGCTTGTACTAAGCCATGCTTGAGGAGAGGGAAATAAAACCAAAGGATCCTCCGTCTCCTTGGGGTTGGGAGGCAGCTTGGGTTTTCTGTGGGGTGACTGGGACAGCATTCAAAAGGTCTTGTGGGCTTTGCATGCTCAACTTCTTCAGCATACTAACTTGCGTCCACTGGCTAATATTTATGAAGCATTTAATTCTGTAGTTTTAGAGCTGTTGAAAAAGCAAAGGGAAGATTTATAACAACATTTGCTAACTCTAGGCCAACTGGTTTGGCACAGGAAAGAACTATGTTTTTCAGAACAGCTTTTCAACATTCCACTGTTAGCTAAAATGTATGAAAATTACAGTTTTTAAATGACCAGATGTTTTTGCCGAGAAAGAAATAGATTGCCTGAAAGGGGAAGATGAGGCCTGAACTCGGGCTTCTATGCTACTACTGTCAACTTTTCAGCTAATGGATGACCTACTACCATCTAAAACTACTAAATTTGTGTGATTAATGCTGCTAAATTGCAGCCACAGTATATTTATAATTTTCTCTGTCAGCTTGATACCATTTGTGCAGCATCACTATAAAAGGTGAAGGAGAGAAAAGGAGATTAATCTGGTGTCCTTGTACAGAACAATATGGCACAGCTCTCCTCAAAGCAAAAGCTTTCAAGTGAATTAAACTAATGGTTTTATCTGTTTCATTTCCAGCTCTATTTTTTTTAAATCAAGAGCAGCAGATCCTTTCCGTGTTGTCTGCTTCTCTAGACAGAAACTGAGACTAGAAATGTTCTTGCTTTTGGCTTCAAATTGCTCGGCACAGCACAATCATCCAGTACTTTATTCATGTGACTTATCAAGAGCATGGGGATCTTATTTTGGCCACCCATAATAGTCTAATTGGACTGGCCCGTGTTAAAAATCTGTGCCGGATTAATGGGATTCTTCAAATGCTTTTCTTATTGCTCTGTTGGGCAGTTACCAGTCAATCAAGATTAAGAACAAAGAGAAGACATGATGGTCTTGGGTTGCAGTCCTCCTCCTTACTTTATAGCCATTGTTTAAGGTGTCCAAAAGAAATCCCATAGTAGAAAAGCTCTTTTTGCCTCTTCTCCTTCAGAGCAGACACTTGTTAAGGGGGGAATTAAATGAAGCTGAAGATGGTGGATGAATTATTGAAATGACAATTACAGCTGTGCAATGTCATTCTCCAGTAAAAAGAAGCCAGTTCCTTTGCAAGGCCCAGCTGGCTGCCTCCATGGCCAAACACCAGGAGTTCTTCTGTTGCCACCATTGCACTATAGGTGAGAGCAGGAGCACCCCAAAGCTCCCTTACCAACCCCACAAGGTGCAGCTTAGTCCATGGCAGGAGAAGCCAGAGGCAGTCAGCACCATGGGGATCAAGCCCAGAAAGCCCCTGCTTCTGCTCCTAAAAAGACATCATCATCTGGCTCTGCTTCTCTTCTAAGAAAGTTGACAAAAAAGCTACTTAAAAATCTGTTTAAAATTACGTATTCTCTGCTTGAGGGTTTGCTAAGCTCATTATAGAAGCAGAATGAAATTCCACAGCACGTTTAGCATTTTTCTTGTTCTTATTTTCTGAGCTTTTCCAGCCTAATAGAGAGTGACTGATCCTACTGGTGATCTGAGAGGGACGTGGTGAAGGAATCGCAGCAGGCTGAGCACCAGAGCAATACTGTGACTACCAGTTTGGCTACTTCATTGTGCAGGCTGATCCAAGGAGGGATTAAGAGGATTTTGTTTTCCATTTTTTAAGTTGAATGGGCTGGGATGAAAGCCTTTTACTGCATTTCTGAACAAGTCAGGATATTTAGAAAAGCAGTAACAATGGACTGCACCAGACTTGGACTTTGAGCAATATAAAATCATTTTCCATAGGAGACTGACTCTATGTAACCACCCAGCTTCCCCATCTTTGATCCTTTAGTGGTCACTGATGACCTCTCGTCTTCCTCTATTCCTTAAAGCCATCTGCAAGGAGCCACCCTGCCACTGTCTGGCAAGTAATGGGAAAAACGCAGCCCTGGAACATCTGATTGCCAGGATGTATTAAAGTCTGAGGGATGTGTGGTGGTTCAGATCAAATACGAATCAACCATAAGCCACAGCTTAAATTTAGGTTGACCTTCACCTTCTGACAGGTTTGACAATGATTGATTGTTTTTCATTTGTTCCTCTGCACCCCACCCCTGATTTCTAATTAAGGACAGAAGCAAAGGGAACAACTAATTGTTATCACCAGTTTGGATTTCCAGACTAAGAAACGTCAGTTCAGGGAAATGTTGTCCAAATGTTTTGCTAAACTGACCCACAGCCAGGAATTTTCAACACTGCACTCATTGCTAATCTGTATGCATCAAATCATGCACATTTTTCTCTTTTAGCACCTACCACTTGTGCCTGAGGACCGTTGAGGTCTTGACCAAAGCTTCTACCATAGAGGCAGGATTTCTCTTTTCCACAAGCAAAGATAGTGCAGGTGAGGAGGGAGTAAGCCTCATGTTTAATGACCAGTTCCTCATTGTGGATTACTGCCTTTTAGTCCCTGCCACCACAGCCAGCTGCAGACTTTGTTGACACTTTTGCAAAACCAAGGCCTCACTACCTCAAATATATTAGCTTTTGTGACCCTTTGAAGGCTACTGCTATTTAGATAATTTCACCCATATATCTGGTGCTTGATGTGTACTTGTTCTATGCAATTAGGGGCTTTGCAGTTACCTCACCTAAATCGGGCATAGTTTTACAAAAACTATTACCAAGGCTGTACAGATGGCTAAGCAAGTGCTCACTTCAGCAGATTGCAAAGGAAAAAAGGGCCCCTTGACTTGAAGCAGGCAAAACGGTACAAAATTTGTGATCAAACATCTACTGCAGCTCCTGCAAATTTGCACGGTAGCGTGGGCACACGTGGAAGCAAGGTTCATCAACTGGCTCCCAGAGGGGAGGAGAAGGCGGGTTTGTCTTCTTTCCCTCCCTCCCCCTGTCTGTAGCCCAGCAGTTATCTCAGCTGGCTTATGTTATAAATGACCCAACTTCAAATCTTGCCTGTCTGATTTGGAGGGCTCCAGGGGTTTACCCCAACTTTTAGCTTCTTTCACAAGAAATACCAGACATCTACACCAAGCAATTATTTTATATAGTTTCCCTTTAGGTCATCTTGCAGCAGGAGGCCCACCCTGGGAATCACTCCAGTCCTAGCACTTGGGGACTCTCAACAGACCAACACACTGAAGGACTGTTTCTGCTTTAGGCACTAGCAGCAGCAACCTGGGCCAATAAATCTTCTATCCTTCACAAATGAAAAATCTACAGAAAAACCTATACAAAATCTTATCTCATAGGTCACCACTAGGTTGATTATCAGACGTATTAAGGTCCATTTTTGTGCTTAATTGTACTTATCAGAAATCTACCAGATTAAAAAATAATGGAAAGTTCTTTTTCAATATGTAGATGAGAAAGGTGTCAGAAAGACAACAGATACTGCCAGCAATCACATGTAATAATTCGGAAGCACATTACACCTCTAAATGAAGCATGTCTGTTAGTGTTCACACACATCACAGTGTCTGAGTTTATGTTTAAAGACCATAAGTAGTTACGCAGTCAAAGTAATAAAGCACATGCAAGCTACTAACATAGAGACAGCATGACTACAGCAGTCCAAACTGTCAGGTATAGTTTACAACTTCACGAAATTTTGGAAACAACAACTGTGAAAACTGGCTATCCACATGTAGCAGAAATTTCTTCTGCTGGCTGAGATCAAGCACGGAGCTGAATCCCATAAGTGTATTTTTGTGAGTACCCACACTACACCTGCATGTGTATATATGCACAAATAGTAAGACCACGAAAAATATTTTTTTATTTTGACGCTTTCTAAAGTTTATTTAGATTTTTCTCTAATGGATGTAATGAATAACAAACAAAGCAATTTAAATCATTATCAGGATAATCCACTACCACTCAAAGTTTTAAATAATATCCATAGTTTTAAGACACATTTAGCAAATTATGACCGATACACTTAAATTCAGCCTTCTGGTCAGTATATCTGGAAGATAACTTTTATTTATACTGATATCATACAAATGAATTGCAAAGGAAGATGGTGTAGTCAGATTACTCTGTATGAATGAGATAGTATTTATGAAAACACATACATATATATGGATATAGTTAAAATACTATGTACAAATAAATATCAACAAATTCTGTCAAAATCTAAATCTTTTTTAATGTATTCTTTGGAACAATATATACAAACTTCAGCTGTGAGCTTGATCTCAGCCAGTGGAAGAGATTTGTCAGTACTCTCAAGTAGACATTTTTCACAGTTCTCATTTCCAAACTTCTGCAAAGTAGTAAATCACACCTGACAATTACTACTCATTTACTGTATTTCAAAATTGCTTTGTTTAGAAATCAAATTAAGTTTGTGAAGTGGCAGCAACTGTACTTTCTCATTAGTTCAGATTACAATTTTTGTGTAGGGCATTTCTCTTTGAGTGTTTTGAGTTATCACTGGTTTTTAGTTGTACATGCGATAAGTAAAATCAACCAGATTCACAACTGACTGTGATTCTGTCAGAAGAAGGAGTTCTGAAGACAGAAGAGCTTCCTCCCCCAGACAGTGGAAGGTTCAGGATATTTCTGAGCAGACAGTGTAAAGTTAATTATAAACTTAGAGGTAATTCCCTAACATTTTATTGGTTTGGTTCTGTAAAGCAGGCAATAATTATGCCCATTCTCAGTACTAATGTTAACGCTTTAGAATATTTTCAAATACATATATTTCTGTTTGTTGGTTTCAGTTTCCCTTGTTTAGTACTTGAAGCCCTCGGCTGAGATTTTGAGGTGAAAGGGTCAATTCCCATCAGCTACTGTGTTCTTTTTTTCTAACCAAAGGACAAAATCCCCATCCCTCTCAAATCACTGAAGGTTCAGGTTCTAGGCCAGAATCTGACAAGCAACGTGTTTGATGTTAATCACTTTCTCTCGGGTCTCTCTGTTGATCTGTTTCTGTGGGAGACAAGGGGACCATCATAAATCAGCAGCTTGCCTGGTGCTGTCCAAGGTAAAGGCGTCCTGCCCTGCTCGGCTGCACCCAGGGCTGTTCCAGGACACACAGCTCAACACAACTGTGTGCTGCACTGCTCACACATCCAGGGAGAGCACTGCTCCATCAGTACTGCGTCCATGTTCTTGGGACTTGAGTGTCAAAGTCATGACTGGAACCTCTTCCTCAGTTCTAAAGGCAGGACAACATGCATAGATCCAAGTACCAGCTTTTCAACTTCTCTGTATCTTAACAGGCTCCATCAAAACATCCCAAACCAAGCAAAGGTCAATATCTCTGTTTGAAGAGCCTGTGAAATTTTGGCAAATGTCTAATCACAGTAATTCAAAATGCATCATACATTATTTTAAGCTTCCTTACACTTCCCAGAAAAAATGCCTATTTGCTCTCTCAGTAAGTCTGGTAAAGTCAAAATTGCAGGGACATAAAAGTTGCATTTTAACAGAGACTGCATGCAACCACAGAGATCAACTTGGCAGGAAGGGAGAAAGAGAGATCTGTGTGTATGCTTGCATACACCTTCACCGTTTCAGGCAATGTATAATAATTTCCTTTGTGAATAGCTATAAAGTTATTGTAGCATTAAAGCTGGATAGACCTACAGTAATGGTATTTCCTGACATTTCCAAATGTTAAAAGGTCAACAAAAACAGTACGTATGGAAACAATCTCTTGTCATTACATTCTATAGCATGAATTAAATAAACATTTCCTCTTTTTTCTCCCTTCTCCTGTCATTCAATGTAAAAATCTAAACTACGCTACACCATCAAAACAGCATGAGGGCAGTAACAGCTTTAATTAAAGAAGAATCCAATAAAAGCAATCTATTCCGTTCAGTCAGATCCACTTTTTCTCCACTTACTAAGAGGTAATGAAATCACAGCAGTAACCACTGACTTAAACACGAATCTGTGCAGAGAAACTCTTCCTCAAAAGGAAACTTCTAGTAGCAAGAGCCACCCATCCCCAACCAGTACACAGACTGTTAACATGCTATGTTAACTGCCTTTGCTTTACACATTGTGCAAGAGCACAGGTCCCAGTGAAGTGTTAAAGTTCAGACACTGCCTTGTACACACTGACAAGCCCATCAACAATAACTTTTTAACTGCTTTTGAAATCAGAATAGGATCCAGCTGCTCCTAACATCAGCCTTAATCTCGATGGGTCACTCATTAATAGACAGCTCAGCATTGGGATGGTCAGCATGGATGGGCAATGCCCATAAAATCATAGAATCATTTAGACTGGAAAAGACCTCTAGGACCATCAAGTCCAACCTATGACCGAACACCAAACCAACTAAACCAAAGCACTGAGTGCCACGTCCACGTTTCTTGAACACCTCCAAGGATGGTGACTCCACCACTTCCCTGGGCAGCCCATTCCAATGCTTAACCATCGTTTCAGCAAATAAATTCTTCCTGATGTTTAACCTGAACTTTCCCTGGCACAATATGAGGCCATGTTCTTTTGTCCTGTCACTGGTTGCCTGGGGGAAGAGGCTGGTCCCCACTTGCCTACAATCTCCTTTCAGGCAGTTGCAGAGAGTGACAAGGTCTTCCCTGAGCCTCCTTTTCTCCCGGCTAAACACCCCCAGCTGCCTCAGCTGTTCCCCATATGACTCACTCTCCAGACCCTTCACCAGCTCTGTTGCCCTTCTCTGGATGCGTTCCAGCACCTCAGTGCCTTTCTTGCAGTGAGGGGCCCAGAACTGGACACAGGACTCGAGCTGAGGCTTCACCAGTGCTGAATATAGAGTCACAGCCTGACTATCTGGTCCAGCAGAGAAATGCAGCTCTTTTTGAAGCATGGATCTGAGATACTGGCTCTGCACAGAGAGCAGAGGTTGCCCTTTCCAAATAGCTTCTTGTATTGCCAGACAACCTGGATAATGTCTTCAGCGTGCTAAGCTGTAAATGTTATTTCATGTAAAATCTTGGTGGACACCATGATAATCTGCCAGAGCATGACTGGGCTAAAAGAGCAAAGTTGTGACTTATCTGACCTGATATTTTAGTCTTCAGTCATCTGGTAGGCTGGAACAAAAACAACTAACGTGACAGGTTCCATGATGAGCTGTCAATAAACTCTGAACCAGACTGTTGGCAGCAATGCTCACTGTAAAAGCCATAGCACTGTGAAGTTCCCTTAAGCTGAGTATGAACAGAACCCTTCTGTATGATGAGACTGAAAGGCTATGAACAGAAGGCAAGCCCTGCAGTGCAGGAGGAGTGGAGATGTGTATTGACTAGGGAGAATGAGAGACTGACCTGGTGTAACACCCTGGAGGTTCTGCTGTGTTCAGAAGCACACGGGTGTAATGTGCAGCAGGTGTGAAGAACTGCAACAGCAAGAAAGGGTGAGGTAGAACATACTTTTATGAAGGCCTCTCACTTTGGACCACTGATATCATTATTTCTTAGGTTTGCTGAAGTTCAGGGTGAAAGAGCCAGCCTTCCTCTAGATCAACAGAAGAAGTCACTTAGCTCCTCTGTGTAAAGAAACTCATGTCCCTCACTTCTCTATTGTTATGGACTTCCATCACCAACCATTTAATACGCTGTTTTGGTGGTCTCTATCCCAGTTTTCCATTTTTCACTCTTGACTGACCTTGATTCATCTGAAAACGATGACAATATTCAGGCAAATACATCAGGAACACTTGCATTAAGTGCAGATACTAAGTCCCCTGGATGAGGAATTCAGACTGGTGATTTGTGCTGGCAACAGTGGGACAAGGCCCTGGGACCATCAATCCCATGTTACAATGCCACCTGATGAGAACAACCACCCAGAATGTGATTTCCTGACAGAGACAAAGAGGAAATAACAAACCGAACTGCTGGGCAACGAATCAGTGCTATGAGAGCCCTAATAAAGTATGTCTGAAGGAGCAGGCAGTTCTGTCAGTCAGTAATTAAAGGAGACTTGGAAATGTCTTCTGCTGCCAATTTGTTTCATTGCTTCAAATGAGTTTCCTGTGCTTTCTCTGCACCTAAATACATAAATAAATAGATAAATAAGTTGGTCTGTACCAAGAATGTTTCTTACTTCATCATCAGTTTCTTTCTCCTGCAGAAAATAACCTGGTAAAGCGTAAGTCAAAAGGAAGATTTCTAAAATGGCACCACTGCCTCTGTGCTGTCCAAAATGCACCCCCTCAGGCAGTACAACCATACCAAGTTCCATTCCCCCCCAAAATAACCAGCTGTGTCTGTTGGGGGAATGCCACACGTTGTTGCTCAGTTTTGATTCTGTTGCAAGGCCAGTTTACTACAGGCATCATCAATGCTTTTGGTACAGCTCACCAACAACATCTGGAGAACAACCTGACATACTGAAATTCTACTTTGCTCTCATGTTTTGTGTGGGTGAGCCAATAGCTTCTCTTGTGGCCTTCTGCTTTCATAATTGGTGCTGCTTCTCTTGTCCTACATCTGAAACAGGGCCCGAAAACTGTATACCTCCTAAAGAGGAGCTCTTTGCCACACTGGCTTTGGCACTTCTTGGCCTTCTAGACATCTGTTATCTTCAAACAATTTTCCACAGACAGAAAATGCATGAACCCATACAGTGGTTGCACTGTCCGTTGTTACTTCTGTCACCCTCTCTGTCCTAGGGTAAATTTTTCTTCTGGAGGACAAATTACTTCTGCAAACATCTGGAATAAGGCATTCTTACTATTTAGACCCACTGCTTTCAGCTGCACAGTAGCACACACCTAATCTATGTGCAGAGGACGACACTTCACCTTTCACCAGACATGTAGCCTCACATACGAAATGGAAAAAGGAGGAGGTCTGGTAAAGTAACAGTTGAGAGCATAAACTGCTGGTTAGATCTTCAAACACACCCCATACCCCTCAGTTTAGAGGAAGATGCATGAGGCTCTGAGGACAGATTAGGGTCAACTCCAGGAAGTTCCATCCCAAGCTTTCTTTCCAGGACCTGGACCCAGAATGAATACAGTAGGAAAAGTCTTCCTAATAAGTCAAACTCATTCTTCTTTCACTAAATAAACCAAACATTTTTCTAACCTGTATTGTTTCTGGCTCCGCTCACTGCTCAGCCCTTTATTACAGCTTACTCCAAAATTCCTTACTGGGTGTTTGGCAGAGTGAGTATGATCTATAGCGTGACCTTGCAATTCAGTGCACTGCTGTCATTCTGCATAATGCACTGTAAAACATAGCTTTTATTGGAAATGAAGCCGCATAAATAAACAATCTTACTTTAATGTGAAGTAAAACATTTTGCATTACCAATGTGCAGATACATTTTGGGAGAAATTAGTTACTAGGGAGCCAAAAAACCAAGCAGTGACGTGCCTATATTATTTGGATTCTTTAAATATGTAGCCAGTGTCTAATAATATTTTTTTCACTTTTGTAGCCTTTCATTAGGGGGAAGATTTGTTTGCATACTATAGAGAGCTGAATGGGATTAAACCCTTCTCTGCGGCTCTTTTGTCCACATCAGCTTCAACTCTCTGCTCCACCACAATGTCTGTAGACAGACACTGATTTCATGGAGTAAGAAAGAAACAAAGTGAATCCAGTTCTGCAAACCTGATCAAAGATGAGTTGTGCTTTAGTTATCTATGTGCAACCTCTTCATCTCTACCACAGTAGCTTTACTTTTCTTACATATGCTGTCTGACAGCTTGTTGAAAAACCATCGTGGTAACGTATGCACTCTAACATACTTTAATTTTGTGCCTTTTCACATTATTAATTGACCCATCACTATTTGTTCAGAATTCAAGGCTGACTGCCTCCAGTGCTCTTGAAAAACATATGGGCAAAATTCATAGGCATCAGCTTTGCATACCATACAGCATGAGAGGTGACAGTACCAATTATGTGTCTGGAAGGAGACGCTCCAGCCAGGCTACAGACAGTTAGCTAATATTATTCCAATGTGTCATTTTGAGAGGGAATAAACCTGTCGTGATCATCAGCTATGTAAAGTGCTGGGATCGTTAGGCTAACTCTGGCAGTATCATGCTGGTTCGGTTGGTTTTTCAGTAACAATACTCACAGTCATTCAGTCAAATACTTGTGCCAGAACTTTCACCCACAGAAAACACTGCTCCTCCTTTACGAGCACCTTGGTGCTTTGCTTAACAGGTTGCAAGGTCACATCTGGCATCCCTTGGAGAGCCAGCAACAAGCGTTCAACCTGGTCTCTGCAGCAGACCACTCCCAGGGAGGCTGTTTGCTCCAGAAGATATACCCCAAAACAAAAATGAGGAAGAACATAATGAAAAACACAGAGCCAGAGGATAGCAAATACAGCTGCTTTCTCCTTCCTCCATTACTTCAAGGCTATCCTTGCAATTTGGGTTTCATTAATGGCTCAGAGACAACACTGCAGAATTATGAATTCAAGATGTTATTGGAAAAGTCACCCCATGACATTTTATATGGTTTGGGACAGGGATGGGGAAGAGGATTTTTTTTTTTTTCCTCCTAATGAAAAGCAACTTCTAAAATATTATTATTAGGTGCAATGTAACACTGGCAGCAATTGGGCTGGAAGTGAAAATATGCATATACACTTAAACAACAGCAAAAACTCTGTGCAGCTTTTCCCAAAATAGGGAAAAAAAGGCATAAATATGAGACATAAGCTGGGTTTGAGCAGCTGAGTACAGCTCTTGAATTTACTCAAATGAAAGGCCTTTGGATCAGGGTCAGTCACTTCATCTGTGCTTAGACACAGATTGATGGAGCTCCCATCCCCTATTCATAGTTTTCTACTAACTCACATGAACAATTACTTCACAGTGTCATCATATTTGATCATATTTGAAAGTCAGGTAATATAACAATAAAGCATAACGATGTCAGCATGATGTTAGTGAACTATTAAAACATGATCTTTACACTGAGAAATATATGGATTTCACCTTAAAGTGGGCTTTCAACTTGGCCAATTACCAAAGTTTCAGATATATAAAACAATTCTACGAAATCAGAGTGGAAATAAGACAGTACAGTTCTGAAACTCCCTCTAAGACACTAATTAGTATTTGAGGCTGCTGTGCAGCCAGGCCCAGCACTGGCCTTGCAGCCCAAATAACTGCTAAGCCATTGCAGCTGAGCCTGGCTGTGGTGGCAGCAGGGCACTAGTGCCAGGCTCAATCCTCTGACCATCCAGCCTCAGCTGTCACTGTGCCCTACCACACACCCCGTGCTCCAGGACAGCCAGATCTCCACCACTCAAACAGGTGTTTTATTCATGGCTTGCAAAATAGAATAATTTTACAAAGCCTGAATTTGCTAGTCAAGAAGAATCCTTCCCAGTGTGTAGCAGGGTACCGCGGCCTTAGCTGGGCACAGCTGACAAAGCCCAGCCGCCCTCAGCCTTGCTGAGGTTACCCCACTTCTCTCACCAAGCATGTGGGAGAGCACAATGGGGCTGCCTGCACCTAACAGCTCCTGAAAGAGCTGTTCGTAAGACAATCCTACCGGACACATCACCTAAAATGGAGAACAACAAGAAATGTTTCAATTCATGAATTGCTTTGCTGCAGTCCAGGACAAACTGACAACTCATGTTCCACCTGCTGAGACAGGAAAGGACCTGTCTGATGAATGCAGACTGTCTAGTCTCTTGCATCACACCTACAAAGCTAAAAAAGTCAATTAAGAGGCTTCTATTCTAGAGTATATTTATGCATAAATATTCTAGGCTAGGCAGACTCTATATACACATGCCATAACAGGTTCACTTGGGCATTTGTGGTTAGCTGTCCTGGTACTACTTGTTAAACACTGGATACTGAAAGTCCGCTTAGGTCTTCTCACACACTACTGGTGTAAGAATATTCAAGTCATCTCTCCAGTCTTGCATTATGTATTCACTGCCGGATTATTTTTTAATTGTTTTTGTGTGTGTGCAGAAATCCCAAGGCATATGTGCAAATTAGGATTCCTGTCCCACGCCAGTCTGGGCACATGATTTGTTTACACGCTCATTTAAAAATGTGAGTCTTGTCATTCCAATCTGCTACAGTAATTTAGCTCTAACGTGGAGCTGGTGCCAGGGGTTTGAAGGGTTATTTTTCCTCTCTGTGGACAAACTGCTATATTGTGGTTACATTCCTACTTAATGGCATGAAGCCACTTAAAAGAGCTAACCTGCTTTATGCAAATGTTAACAATAACAATTTTCTGGTAATACCATTCTATTTAAAATAGAAAATCAACTGCTGCTATTACAGAAATACGCAGGTACTCTGACCCATCGCATGATGGCAGAGAGTACTCCTCTGCTTGCATCTCTGTCACAGAAAAAAGCTTGACATGAGCTCCGAACTAACTAGATTGCGCTGGATATGTTTGCAAATAAAATGAGCATACTGTTAGCTCCATGTGATTGTCTCTCACAGCATTCCCCATTCTTTTCCTTCTCCATAGTACAACGGAGAGCAACAAAGTACTACGCACCATGGTTAAAAGAACATCAGCAGCAGACTTGGAGACAGGTAGACAGCTCTGAGGCCAAAGCAGAGGCCCAAAGCATACCAAAGAGTAAGAAAGTGCTGGCAACTGGGTGCCACGTCTGGAAGATGTATAACTTCGTCTTGCAGATGGAGAGCTGAGTGGCCAGAGCAGTTGTCTTCAATTATGGTGAGAGCCAAAGGGTGGAGAGAAACAAAGAGGGTAGGTAATGAGAACTAGATGCTATTCTGCCAGTTCCTGAAACATTATATGTTTATTCATTTAGTTAGTTACTAAAACACCAAGTGTTTTCAAGTGAAATCTAAACTTTGTATATGTCTGGGTGCAATACAAGTGCACAAACTAATCTGCATGCAAGATGGTAGTTAGCTACAGTGGATGGCAATGTTACTGATGTAGTTTATTATTTATAACACCCTCTTGGTCAAAATCCAGGAATCTGGCATATGTACTGAGGCATTATGAAATCCCCCAAAATTATCATCACAAGTAACTCAGAAGTTATTGTCCGCAGAACACCAAGAATGTGCATTGTAACACACACTGTCCTTGTCCTAAATGCTTATATTCCTGTTTGAAATGCCACTTGTCTGAAGGGAGGACATTTGTCCAGAGAAAGTTTAAGGTCAGTAATGGCAAAATTTATTGCAGAAACATCATGACTCTGCTCAGGAGACACTGGCAACTCTTCAGGAAACGTCCATTAGATAATGAAAAGCTTAGCTTTCTTCCTCATGGAACAATGCACTCTAACTGAGTTCTTTGTATTGAAACATATTGTATATGAAGCAAATGACAGGCAGAGAACATTGACTCAGACGGAGAAGAGACTTAACTCATGTCCTCAGCATCTCTTGCTTTCAGCATTGCCTTAAGCCGTGCAAAACATCTCTTTGAGGCATAGGCAGTACAGCTACAAATAAAAAATCAGGCCATTTTTAGCTCTGGCTCTGTGAGTCTCTGCAGCTGATGTCATTCACAGCTCCCCTTTCTGCACTGCCTCAGGTTTAAGTGTAACTTACTCCCAAGGCTGTGCCTCTCCCTGCTGTTAGATCTTCTGTCACAGGGCATCATCCCTCCCTTCCTGCTGTCCATCACTGGGTTTGGGTCTGGGCACCACTGTCCACCACCTGTCTCAGTGCAGCAGTACCAGAAGGCCAATTGCTGCTCAAGGCATGCCGAGGAGTCAGACCAAAATCAAGATCTACCAGGCTGCAGGATTTGTCTTACCCTGCAAAGGCCAATTCCACTGTTGGCACACAGGCATCTCGTGATTAATGTTTTTCCCTTTGCTATATCAGGTCTGGTTTAAGTTGTAGATGTTAATAGTTGACGCTGCCCTTTTACTTAATCTAAGCCACCTTGAAAACTCTGGGTGGCATTAAATAACAAAGTATGTGCAATAAAATAAATGGATTGTATATACTAGTAGGAGAACATTCTTTAAATGGTTGGAATCTCAAATGAAGCATGAATAAGGAGCAGTCTAACACCTTTGCAGTTAGACAAATCTGAACCTGTCTGACTATGGGTACTTGGCTTTTCAGATGTAAGAAATCAGTAATTTTATTTGTCAGAACCTAGAGTAGGCTTTGACTGTTTTTCTTATTCCTTGACTAAAATAATAAATCAAAGAAATTCATAGTGTCATATGCAAATGGAGATACTACCAGTTTAAAACAGAAGGAATACAGCTTAAGGCCTGGCTCTCTGAAATCTTAACCTTTTAAATGTAAAAAAAAAAGAAATGGAAGGACTGATATGATTAATTTTTCTACCAGTTCCAGCAAAATATGGACATAATAAATTACAGCAAAGATAGAACTATGATTCTTGTATCTGGATATCCACCTACTGCTGCAGGCAGCAGCATTACAAACTGTGCCCATAAGACTCATTCTTCTGGTGGATTGAGTGCCTTTTTTTAAGCCTTCAAAGTTTCAAAACATGCTGTTCTGAAGTCCATAGCCTTTTGAATCAATGGTTTGTGAAAATAATTCACCACCACACACAATGGCTCAAGCACTATGGTATATAACCAAGTGTACTGGCTGTATCAATCATAGTCTTAAGTGTTGAGGACACTGTGAGTTTAATACAAATTGTTGGCCAAAGGAGAACATTACCTGGAAAGAAGAAAGGTTACTTAAAGTTTTTCTTCCAGATCAATGGATGCCTTACTTTTGAAGGTTCCTTGTACCACCAAGTTGTTCACATGTGCAGGGCTATAAAAAATTCCACCGTTGGAGTTCAAGAGATATTAAAAAAGTAACAGGAAGAATCCTAGCCAAAGAAGTATTTTATCTTTGTAGACAGAACTTGGTAAACTAAGTTTCACATTTTCCTCGATCAATTTCTGCTCCTGATGGAATATGTAGATGATAAACACACCATGCTGTTCAAAAGATGGCTGTCAAAGATTCTTACTTCTGCAAATATAAATTTAGCCCCTGATTTAGCAAATGAACACAGCATCTTATGGTTTTGTGGTCAATTTTTTTAACTCCAACCATGATGAAAACCTTGAAAAACCAATTCATAATTTATACCTGTTTCATGTGTGAGCAATTTGCTAGAACTAGAACTGTTAACTAGAAAAAGTATTAGTTTCTCCCTCTAGCTCCATCTTACCCTATTTACAATCTGATAATCTGGTTTAAAATAGTTAGTTTATAAATTTATAGGAGTCATATATGGTCAAACAAAGAACACGCCATTGAAAATATATATATTTGAAGTATTGTCTCAAAATAATGTTATATTTATTTACCTAAAATCTATCTCACACATGCAAAGTATCAAGAGTAATTTGAAACTTGAAGATCTGTAATAAAGTTCTGAACAAGAAAAATAAAGGCTATTAACATATGCTTACAACCACTCTATCAACAAGGCTTTCTTTATGAAACTCCTGTTTCTCTTAGTTGCTGCTTTAGTTAAATCCACACAGGACCACAGAAAGGGAAACATCTCAGTTCCTGTGTAAAATACAATATTTTCCCTTGACGGCAAGAGGAAAATCATGATGCATAAGAATTCTTTAATATATTTGCCTTTAGAGTTTATTGACTTTATTTCTACTGGTATTCTACCATATAGGAATAACATTTAGTTACCAAAACTGAATCCTTGCTGACTTAAAAACCCATCCATTCAACAACAGTTTTGAATGAGTTGTATTAATTTAAGCAGTATGAAGCTAGCTGGAAAGAGAGCACTAGGTCACCTAACTATATTTTAAAGGTTCTTTCTTTAAAAGGGGGGAAAAAATCAAGCCTAAAAATGTGCACCATAAATCAGGATTCAGTGACTGAAAGGTGGAGCAAACATCCCTCTGGGATAATAAATCAAGTTAGTACTTAAATTTGTATCATCTTAGAACATCTTTCAACTTTATTTATTAGGTAGTTGAATGATTTTATCTTATCCATGTGTAGTCATCTAGTTCTTCCTGTATCAAGCTGTTCCAGACAGCATCTCTCAGAGCAGTAGCCTGTACTGTGTTGGAAAGAGGCTACCATTGATGAATATGGTTTTGATTTTGGAAAAGTGAGCTGTCTGTCTTTATCATGGATTAAGGTATCATTCGGAGGTACACAGTACACTTGGCTCAGAGTGGGGCAAGGTAGTCTCCATCCCCAGCAGCCCTCCAGCCAGGCTTCCCATCTGGTTCTCATAAGGCTCCCCAGCTACATTTCATCCTGTAAGCTGAAGAGACGATGCTAGATTAAAAGCAGGCCCAGCAGCAATGGGTTTCAGAAGGTGGGGCAGGTATTCTAATTATGTAACACATGTAGTCATTTCTGGTACATAAATTGGCTTCTTACTGGTACGTATTTTATTGGTACCAGTTTCTCCAAGAACAGGCATGCTAAGGTAAATGACATCAACCTGCACCAACCCATCAGGGTAAGGAAAATTTCTGTTTGTTTTGCCTCTTTACTCCACTTCTAGCTATCTTTTAACTAAATAATAGAAGACTAGCAAATACAACCTGCTTAAACCCTTGCAGCCCCAAAGATGTCATTTCCCTGGGCATGAGGGAGATGCTACCGGAGGACTCACATTTTCTCAACCCCATCTTGTCATTCCAGTTTCAACACTGCAGCCTCTGCTTTGCAATGAAGTTCACCCTGGCACAGATCCTCAAGCTCACACAAAGCCCCCCAGAGCTCAGTGGGATTCGAGGGCTGTAAGCTTCCTAACAGGCAGATCCTATTGCAGCACTGGGGACAATTGTACCAGAAAAATGTGATTTAGAGTTACATGAGGTACTATTTCAAGAGCAGCATACAAAGCCATGTAGCAAGGATTATATTTGCTCAGAGATATCCTTGTGTGTATTGGTTGAAGTTACTTCCATTGTTTTTGAAATAAAAATGATTTATTTAGGCCCATGTTCAGGAATGCATGCAAGTATAATTTTAAATACAATAAGCTAGAAATAGAATAAAATAAATCATCTAAAGGACATTGAAATATCTCGCATGGAATTTTTCTGAACCCTTTTTACTAGGTTTCTGACATAGTTAGAGCAGAATTAATGAACATCCTAATGCAAGGAATCACGTAGTTTGTCTAGTAAATAAAAGGTAAATAGCCTCTCTCAGTTGAATATCGACACTTTTAAAACACAACCTCTCCAAAATCAAAACAAAGTCAGTTTTCTGGAAGTGGTGCAAGCCAGAGGAAACTGCATATGCTACTTCTCTAATGTAATGGAACAAGCATCAACCCTTTATGTGTTTTCTGGATAACTGGACTTATCGAGCAAAACACTGAATGTCTATTGGTTTTTCTGTAACACAAACCAACACCTAGTGCTAGTGTCATGTCAGGATCTAGTGAGAAGAACAGGTGTATTTGCACCAAGTCTCAGCTCTGGTGTATACCACTGCAGGCCAACCTATTTAAAACCTATTGATCAGCTCCATGACTTTTTTGGTCACCCAGCCCATGAACAGATAGTGAACTAGAAAACTGCTTTGATATACAGCAGACTTGAAAACTCCTCAAAAGTTACCTCCATCTAGTAGAGAGATTTTAACAGATTTATTGGATTTCTCACTCTTACTTAAACCATTGTGCCAATAAACAGAATACCTTCATGCCTGGTATGAATCTCACATTTCTCCTGAACTGCACTGGAATCCTGAACTTCCACCTGTCTGACATGAAAGGAGCATTTCACAGAATTTACTGTTTAGTGGTATTTACTCTACTGCATTCCTTTTTTTTTCCCCTCTTATCCCATAGAAGGTTAAGGCTTCAAGACAGTTGAAAAAGTTCAGCACGGGATAGCATTATACAAACTCTGTGTGCATTGTAGCGCTATATTTAAGAACACATTTAGTTACAATTTATTTCCATGGCCTGCTCTCTTTTTCAGCAGCCTGTGTGAATTCTTCTAGGATGACATTAAATCAATCGGCTGCACCCATTGTGTTGCATTCAATATAGAGTGGACCAAAGAACACACAAGCCCAATGCTACTCTGTCTCTTAGGAATTATATGCTTGCTCAAAGTAAATTATGGTGTATTATAATACAAAAACTGTCCTGAGTTATTTGTGGCTAAACACCAAAACAAAGTAATATGTGGCAATATCTGATACTCAAATTGACTTAAAGATATTTGCTCCAAGGAATTAGTTACTAACCAAAATTATTGCCATTAACTTGTTCTGAAACAAAACTTTGCAGGAAAGAAAAGCAAAGGCCCTGTACGTGGCCACAAAAAGCCCCATCCTTAAGCTACCGCTCCTCCGCATGTTGGGCCAGGCCTCTCAGCCTCATTCACTGCACCTAAACTGAATAAACCAGGCATTTGACTTTGAACTTGGTCCTCCCCATCCATGCTCCAGTTCCGTGTTCATCTGTTCCTGCGCTCAGTGCCACAAGCCAACTCTGCACACCCAGTGTTCCCCATATACCCCAAACTGCTCTCATTACTTTTCATTTCACCCACTTTGTTTCCCTAAGCCCTCTGGAACCATCCTGACCAAAGTCTCTGGATGCTATCACAAGGCAAATAATCTGAGGTGTGAAAGACTCCGTTCCAAAAGTGAAAGAAAGTGGACTCTTGAAAAGAATGTGAACCTTTCTAGAATAAACACATTTCAAATATTATTCAAATAACTTGCTTTCATCTCTCTTTTTATTTTTTGCAAGTTAATTGGAAAGAAAAAAGGAAAGAAGTCACCAGGACACACATTCCAGGAGTCTCCTTGGTATAAATCAGGCAACACACGTACTGCACACCAGTAACAATGAAATGACCCCTTAAAATACTGCATTTCTTGCCAAGCATAACTTCTTTGAAGACTTTAAACTTCACTGGCCAAAATTTGTGAGTTCAAAGTCCTTCTTTTCCTAGTTCAGCCTGGGGCACAGTTCAGAGAAAGGGAAAAAAAAGGGCTAAAGCAATTCATCTCAGTCAAAGTTTTCAGTAGAAAAGCAGGTCCAAAGTTAAGGGAGAGATGCTCTTGGCCTCTAAACACCCAAATTTTCCTTTGAGACTAAAACAATCAGACTCCTGCCATTTAGTAATTTGGGCACAACCCTTTCCTAGCACATCTGTGGAAACTACTCACATTTGCAGTGCTTGGCCCACTCACTTCCAGACAAGGTCCAGCCCTGGGGTCCTCACCAAGCCAGAGCACAAACTTGAGGACAGGGGAGCAATGTCAGAACTGACTTGTGGTGGACCCCATTTGGGCTGTGCTGCAACAGTACATCAACACCAGAAATCAGAATCACAGAACTTAAACAGTTTAATTTAATAATTAACAGAAGGCAAATACCACAGAGTCTTGTTCCTTGAGTCTTCAAGTTTACAACTTTGTTACTGTGGCTCCTGAGCACTTGATAGATTGGATACTAATGGGCCACAGGAAACCAAAACAGATGACTAACATTAGCCAGTAAGTGTAAGCACCAGGGAAAGCAAAAACAGGCTGCTTTTCTCTCCTCCCATGTTATCCAGCTATTCAGAATAAACACAGCCACTGAGAAGATTATTCATAATTTGTACTTCAATAAAATCTTCTATCAGTGGATATCACAGAAGTTTATGACCGTTAAGTACTTGGTACTAACAGGATAAGTGTCTGACACTCATCCGCAGAGAAAAAAATGCATGAAAGAACGGGAGACAGTGAAACCAAACAAGTGTATTGCACACACCACTGTGGGTGTCACTGGAAATGTGGTAAGCCTTTAGCAGGGAAAGTGAAATAGCTGAAATATAAAATCTTTTACGTCATAAGGCTTCAGAAAATAGTTCTTCCCATATGTTTTTCCTTCTACTGTTTTCTGTTAGGGGGGAAGAAAAATCCCCTCTTTCCACGGTCTCCCTCTTCAAAAGAAAATGAGTGTCTGATTCCACTGAAAACAGTTGTGTCATGAAACTGAACTCCAACTATTTGAGGACAGAAAAATCCCAACTGTTTTTCTACCTCTTCTGTTCACAGAACTCAAGTTGCTATGGGCAACTATTAACAAAATGACCACACAAAGTGAAGCACTTATAAAATATCAGAATAGGCCAAACAACCCTGTCACTCTCCCCACGTCTTGCACACTAAACCCTTCCAAATGCAAAAGCATCTATGCCTGTATTTAGAAAAAAATGAAATAAAATTACCACTGTACCAAACAACAGAAAACAGTTTTGCACATAAAGTAAGGTTCACAATTGATCTATACCAGGACAGTTATAAGGGATGTGTACCAAGCAAATATAAGTAAAGCCTTAGACTGAATGCCTGTTCTGTAGAGCTTCCAGCAGATACCCCTTCACGTCAGTCTACCAGTCCAGTTCACAAAATAAGCTGCTGCCATCTTATGGAAGAGAACTTGAAAAGCACTTGGTGCAAAACCAGTTCTGCTCTTCCTCCTTTCCTGCATTTCTTCTCCTTCCTTGGTCTACTTTGTGATAAATAACTTTTTTTTTTTTTTAAGAATTTACTTGCCTTGCAAAAATCTGCCTATTGTGATGAGGTATTCTTTGGGCAAGTAACTTTTTCACCTCTGATTTTACAGTAACTTTCACAGCATCCAGGAATTCAAATGGAGTCGTTTTCCAAGAAATGGAACAAACCAGCCAGGCTGTTAATCCTGACACTGCCTCAGACAGAGGTTTCTTGTAAGATAAAACAAAAGCCAGCTGGAGCCATTCAGTCACTACAGGACAGAGTCATCAATTTTGCCCAGTTTTCAGGCAGTCATTTAGTGCATTCCATCTGTGGACTTCTCTACACGGCCAGCTTGAACCAGTTTAACTAAAGGTGTGACTTTTAAAATGCTAAAAAAATGAAAATAAGCCAGTTTAAGCCTGAAGCCAGCACAAAGGTTCAATTTCTCCATCTGTAAGTCACAAAGAGATGCATTTGCAGAACACCAGAGAGATTTGCTGAGAGATTTTGCTTTTGTTCTGAAAGAGAAATCCTTCCACAAGTTTCCATGTTATGCTTTATAGGAAAGTTTTCAGATAAGGACTGCCTATGAAAGGAGAGTGTTCAGCAAGGCCAAGATACTGTGTTTGTGTGAACACAGGGCTCCTGCAAGTTCAGCACTCTTGTCACGACCTAGGACACAATATTCAGCTCGAACATCTAAATCATTAGACTCCAAAAATCACAACCATTTTTGAAAGGAATACGACCAGTATGAGAGGAATCAAGTGTCCTCCTTGCCCCTCCCACAGCAGCTAACACTGACACTCTACCAGCAAGCCTGAGCTTCCCTAGCCCTTCTGGGGCTTGCACAAAGCTGTAAAATACAGTCACTGGTCAAACATTTCCTTTGTTTTATCTGACCTGAGCTCTTCTTTTGCCTCTTCCTCCTCAAGAAATAGTAACCCACTAGTAACCAGGGAAGATGTTAAAAAATTCCTACTGAGAATGAACAGCTACAATGTAATAACTCTACATTATTAAACTATAGTAGCTAGATTTGGGTAGTATTCAACCAAGGCTCCTACAACATAATGGCCATAATCCCTTGTTCCCCATATGCACCTAAATCAAGTTTATCTAGAGCACCAGTGAACTATTACAGGAAAGCTACAACTACTGAACTAGGGGGAAATAAGTGGCTGGCATCAAGGACACTAGGTGAGAACTCCGGTATGTTAGTTTAAGCTGCAGGTTTCTGTTTCCTTGTAAGATTTTACACAAATAATTTGTGCCCAAATACTAAAAGGGAGTTTGCCACCGAAATGCTTTCATAGCAATCAAGACCCATCTTACAGTACCTCCGCAAGCCTCTCTCTACACACTGCAGAGGACTAATGATTATGGAGAACTCAAGCTTTGGAGAGGGCCAACTGCAGGTGCCCAAGACAAATATCTTCTTTCTCTTGTATCAGCTTGGCAAGTCTCATTTAGCAGCATTTCTCAGTTATGTCTGAAAAGATCTTATAATGTTCACATTGGCCTTTAAATAAAAATTCCAGCACTTTCATGGCCCCTTATTAACTGAGAGATATAAAATTTCAATAAGGAAAGAGACTGTGGTTTCAAGGGCCCACTTAGTCTCTAATCAGAGCATAAAAGATTTTTTTAAATGTATATCTAAAAAACACATTCCTTTTTTTTCTTTTCTTATACTTTCTTACTTTCCTTACAGATTCCTCCAAACTCCTTCATTTAAAATGGTCTTTCTATAGTGCCCAGTGTTTTCTTTGGCAAATTTGGAGAGCTGTGTTTTGGGATAAAAGTAAATTGCACCATAAAACGAAAACAGATTAGGAGATTTGACAGGACTTGATAGAAATCCATTGTGCTCAGGCAAAGGGAGAGTTTTTCAATAGGTCATTTAAAAAAATAAAACCTCTGGAGGAAAAAGTTCTGCTTGGTGGCAAACTCATCTAACCCTTGCCAAGCCTACAGTAGAGGCTGCAAGGGAGGCGGAAGTTACAGAGCACGAGAACACACACAAACTCTCACATCTGAAAGTTATTTTACACATGATTAGGTATCATTTTTCATACAATGCACACATGCACTTGAGCAATGGTGTAGTCCAGAAGTGGGACTTTTATGTCCATCTGACTTGCAAGGAGTTGGGGGGTGGGGGGAGGCAAAAAGGAGGGGATTCTCTCTTTAACATTCAACAGGCCATCCCAGGTCCCTACAGTCCAGCTACCCCACAAATCCAGCTCAGGATGAAACCTGGATCTGCACCCTTGTCTTATATGAGGGATCCTGACAGGTAATCCAGTGTGCAGGGCAGACAGGAGCCAAGTACCACCCCTTTACCTCCTGAGGGGAGCAGCTGGAGTAAGACAGCAATGCACACTGTGGGACAGATCCACCCCACAGCTTTGAGGCACATGGTGTAGACTCCCTTACAGTACAGCTTAAAATACCAGAGGACAGGAAAGGAGAGGAAGCAGCTTGCTGTCATACTTCCTGCTAGGAAAGGCTATCTACTGCTGCTACTGAGAGTATGTTTTTCTCCACCTAACAGTTCCTGTCTCTTAAAAAGAAAGTTGCTCCAATTTCTTCTACAGTTTACACATCTTCCTATGCTTGTGCAGCTCAGTGACAGGATAACTTCACCAACGATGCTCTCAGCAGCACTCCAAAGCACAGCCCTGCAGAAATTAAGCTTCCTAACTTTCAAAAGCAATTCACCCATTTTCAAGCCAACATTTTGCTGTATTTCCTTCACCAAATGAACAACAACAAAAAGGCTGGAACACTAAAACAATTATGTTCTGGCAGAAAACTAGACAAACCAGGTACAGATTCACTAGCTGAACAGAACTCAGCTCCTGTCATATATCTCAGTAGTTCATATCCTTTTCTTTCCACCAATACACAAGGACACACAGAGCAAAGAGGCTCCACCTTTTCCTGGCTGATAACTGACAGTAAAAAATACATATGCCCACTAGCATTGATAACATCTTGTTTCTTTGAGGTATGAAGCTTAAAAGTGCAAGTTTCACCATGAAATCTTCCCTGTTCATAACGACCTGCCCAACAGCTCTTTCACCTCTAATCCTCAGTTCCCAGATGCACTGAGAATTCTGCAGTAAGTTTGATGTCTCACAATCCATATTCTGAAGCATACCTGTGTTTTGCTTTAATTGCATTAACATACAATTAACAAGCCACATAGGTTTCAGACTTCGTATAGCTAAATTTCCAGAAGCACAAAAAACACAAGAAACAGTGCTGTTAATTTGGAACCACTAGCAAATGGCCTGGCATGACACAACCCCAAGACCTCCTCTCCTGAGAGAGGTAAGCGGTGAGGAACAGCTACTTCAAAAGAATCTCATCTTTCACTCCCCACAGGAGGTAACAGCATTTCTTCCCCCTGTATTCTGACACAATAGCACATCAGGTTTGCTGCAGCAGTGTGCTGCAGTACCGCTCCGTCACTGTTGAGCACACGCAGGCACCACCGGCAGCACTTATCAAACACAGTCAGCTCCTCTGGGAAGTGCAACACATCAGTCTCTGTGGCGCAATCGGACAGCGCGTTCGGCTGTTAACTGAAAGGTTGGTGGTTCGAGCCCACCCAGGGACGGAGGAGATCCCTTTTAAGGGCCAAAAAGAACCTCCTGAAGTCCATTAAGGGGAAGTGCCAAGTCCTGCCCCAGGGAAGGAATAACCACAGGCACCAGTACATGCTATGGCCTCCCCATTGGACAGCAGCTTCACAGAAATGGACCTGTCACAACGGCATTTTGCTGGCTTATGTTCACTCAGTGTCTGTCAGAACCCCCAGGTCCATTTCCAGGAAAAGCTCAACTCCAGCTCAACTGGGGAAAGCTCAACTCTTCACAGAATATTCTGAGTTGGAAGGCACCCAAAAGGTTCATCAAAGTCCAACTCCTGCCCTGCACAGGGCAGCCCCAAGAGACACACCATGTGCCTGAGAGCGTTGTCCAAACACTTCTTGAACTCTGTCAGGCTTGGTGCTGTGACCACTTCCCTGGAGAACCCATTCCAGTGCCCAACCACCCTCTGGGTGAAGAACCTTTTTCTAATATCCAATCTAAGCCTCTCCTGACAACTTTATATCAGTCCCTCAGGTTCCCTCCATCTTGCTTCCACAAGTATCCTTACTCCTGTTCTAGATGGCACCTGCCCACAGGCTTAGTACGTATGTTTGAATCTATCTATCTATCTATCTATCTTCCTCATACCTAACCTGAACTAAAATAATTATGTCTACAGCTGAATTTCAAGAGATGATAGATAACCCGTGATATAAAAAGTTTACACATTTATGTATTTTATTAATTATATTAATCAAGTATTAGCTATATTAAGTATGCTTACTATACTGTGCATTGTAATAGTTTCTGTTTTGGTACACAATGTATTACACATTATTAAAACTGTCTTCACAGTTTGAGGGGCTGCTACTGCTCTTCCCTGCATCTCAGTTCACAGCTTCGCTCCTAATCCTAAGTAGCTACATCTGGACCTTCTCATTACTATTGAAGAACATGTTTCATGCTGTTAACAACATCTGGATAGCCGCATTCCTCAGAAAGTCCAGCCTGACAAGCATTAAGAACTGGGAACCAAGCACTCCTGTCAAAAGGATCCAAGCAGACTTATTACCAGATGCTAGTACATCCAGAGCTGATGATAAACAGAAAACACTAGAAGAGTTTCCTTCCAATCAGGATTGGACACTTCTATTTTAAAACTCTTCTGAGGTTGTTCTAAGCTTCTAAAATAAAAAACTAGAGCCCAGAGATTCCAGAAGTTGACTGGGAATTTTGCGCTCATTGTACATAAAATGTACAGAGACATTAAAGAAACTGGGAACATAAGAAAAAGAAGTATTTACTCACTGTGACCATTTTCACTCTAACAGAAAAGACCTGATGTTACTCAGGCACAAGGATAAGGACAAAACTTCCATTGCATTAAATCAATCACAGAACATATGCATGCAGTAGTTTGAAAACACATCTTCATCGTTCTTTGCCTTTCAGGAAAGGGAATGAAATCTTGAAATCAGAGAACCAAGTGGAACAAACACTCTGGCAAGGAGATATCATTAAATAAAATGCAATTGAAAAAAAACCAGAATATTTGCAAATGGACTGATTACAAACAAATGTACTGAGATGAAATGAGGTGCAGTGAAAAGGACCGAAACTTGCCAAAATTATTCCCATTGAAATCCCAAAAGCAGGGAACGAAAGGTAAGCGAAGAGACAGGAGAAGAAATTAAACAAATGAAATGCTAAAAAAACCAAAAAAAAAATTCCAAAATGAAGTGAAAACAATAAAAGCAAATGGGATGACATGAAATGCAGGGAAATGGACCGAAGCTTGCCCAATTGATCCCCATTGAAATCACAAGATCTCACTCCCTTTTCTTAAACCCTTAAAAATTTTTTAATTAAGGTGCCACAGGTACTCACAAACAAAGGGTGTAGAAACCAAAAAAAACTTGGAAGTTTTAATGGAGAGCTTCTCTCTTGTTTTTCTCCCACTGCTGGACAGTGGCCAGGAAAAACACCTTATATTTTGCCCTTCGAGGCTCAGCTAGGTCCGAAATGTATGCAATGATTTGTCTGGCCACATGAAAAAGTCCCGCTCATGGCTAATGTTGCTTTTCGATGCTTTCATTAATAAGGCATTACTGAGGCATCAGTACGGCATGCAGAAGGACAGCAAGACACAAACCTACCACAAGGGCTTTGGACAGGATGGCACCTACAGGCTGGATGCAGCACCATGGACACTTGTATCCATCCTCCAGTAGCTAAACAGCAGTAACTTATACTGATCACAACACAAGCTGCCCAAGTTTTGCAGGTGTTTGAAAAAATGCATCAGTTAGGCCTCAAAACATAGAATTACTGCACCAAACTACAGGGCAAAATTAGAGGGGTTATTGTGGTTCACTATATATCAGGCTACTGGCAAACAAGGGAACTAAAAAGGAATCATACAGAGCAGTTATCACTGTGCCACCAAGACACAGTGTCACCAAGACCGCTGTGCCCTGAAGTTCTGACACGGCTGATGAGGCAGTCATTGTTATTGTCTGGGGACTCACTGAACTCTCGATTCCATTTAGTTAAGACTTACTTTGAGCCAGCTGTTGATCTCATTATTGTAGCAGGAGAACAGGAAAAGTGATGCTGTAGCTTGGACAAAAGCCCCACTAGCAATAAAAATCCCAGCATCCTGAAACCTCCATCAGAAGCCTGCCCCACCTCCCTTTTTAAAACAGCAGCAGAAGAAATACAAGACAAAACTGTAACAACACTTAGCAGTATTCTCAAGTGTAAATTTAAGAAGATGCAAGTGCTGTGCCATATTCTTCCAGGCTAGTGTAAAGCCTACAAAAAACATTTACCAGGCCTGAGTACTAAACTGCTAATCAGTACTTTATTGACTAGAGCAAATGAACTGGAAGCAACTTCAGTTTTAACAGCCTTTCACGATCACGCAAGATTTCTTAGTTACCTCATTGCGGTTTAGTGCTTTAGTGTATAAAACTCCCTGCCATGGACATGGACACATTCTCATCACTTGATGAAGAGCACACAGCTCTCTCCATCATCCCTCTGTTACCTAATGAGGTAGGTGAAAGACGTCTTGCACATACTTCTCTGGATGCAATACACCCACTATTCCACAAATAGGTCTAAATCATCAGTAGTTTTGAGCAGAGCTTACGATACAGTTTGTAGTAGTTTCAGATACGCCTGTATTACAACTACAACAGCGGATATGTACTTGGAGATAACCTGACCTACAAAGCAGAAAAAAACCTAGGAAGCATGGAAACAGATTTATTTGAAAGATGGCAGCTCCACAACCCACCCCCTCATAAAAAAAAAGGGGAGAGAAAGAATTAAAAAATGTAGCACAGTTACTGTTGCTAAATTTTCTTTATCAAATACTGGAAGCACAGGAACCCAGCCTTTCAGTGCAGAGCTTCTTGACAGAGCAATGATGAAAAGAAATGACACTCTAGGAAAAACATTCCTCAGAGACATAACTAAACATGCTTAAAAGATGAAGACAGAAAACCTAGTAGCAAGTCAATTAGAAAACATCTACTTAAAAAAAAAAACCTCTCACTGCTCTCAGTCTCACTAATTATGCTATTTCAGAATACTTCTATCCCAGAAATATTTTGCAGTGAAATAAGGAGTAAATGACTTAATTCTTTTGCAGAACAATACCCACTATTCAGAGTGCCCTGCCATTCCCTCCCTCTGACAAAAGCTGTCAGATCTGGCAAAGGCAGAATAAAAGATGAATCCAGGTCCTGTGATAAAAAGCCCTTCTGTGAGAAACCAAAAGTTAAGTCTCTTCTCAGCACAGGGATGCAACCAAACTAGGGGGGAAACAAATAGAGAAATAAATTACAAGCATCTGCCAGCATTATGATACTTGCCAACTATTGCTGACAAAATTAAGTTATTCAGAGTTTTAACTCACCTACAACTTTCCTCTACTGTGAGTCTACAAAAGCCAAAATCCTTTGACCTCAACGCTAACAAACAAGATTTGCTCAGCCCACATACTCTGCATGCAACAGTAATGCAAATCTAAGATTTTAATATAATGTTTATGCATATTTAACATTAATTACATTTACATACTTAAATTATCCTACTACATTAACAATACTAGATACAATATTTAGAAAAAACAACTAGCATGGTTAAGTCTTCATGTTTTGGTAGTTTTCTACCAAGCATAAAACAGATTAGAAAATAAAGTTTCCAAGTGAAGAAGAAAGCGTATTTTACCAGAAGCAGTCAAGATCTGTTGCAAAACACAGATCATGTATGCTGACATTTAGACAAAACCTTGCAGTAATAAAAGATGCTGTCATTCACTATATTTACAAGAAACTGCCTAATAGTTCATTTACCAACTGCACTATAGTTATTATTTAAAAAAACCCACACTGCACAGCATCTTTGTCTTGTCCTTTAGAAATAATTTGTACGTACGAAATGACGTTGTTTAAACCATATGTGCTAGAAAATATAGAACTCTGCAATAGAAAGAGGTTAAAAAAGTTGAATACTGTGGAAAAAAATTTATTAAGTCTATACAAGTCTTCTGAAACAAACCATTGGCTTTGATACAGTAAATTCAAGTGAATACTCATTGCAATAGTATTTTTTCATACAGAGATCAAGAAGCCCTATAGCTTCCCATTTAGTGTCTGTGACAGAAGTCTTATTTCTGAATAAGTAGCTGCACAAAGCAGATGTGGTAAGAGATCTCACAGCCACAGTGAGCTACAGTTGAGATAAACTTATATTACAAACATTTCAGAAAATTAGGAATCCGTAGTGAAGTGTGGCAAATTGATTCACAATGAAAAAACAATGACATCACTCAGACCCCTTGCCAATAATGAAGACTTTCTGCAGCAAGTCTAGAGCAGACCATCATAAAAACCTAGAGTGCAAGAGTACCACAAATTTAGTATATAAATATCACAGGATTAAAACTCCAGTTAAGCCATCAACTGAAGTGATGATTAAAAGGAAAACGTGGCGTCTCCCAGCTTTGCAAAGGAAGCTTTCAAAGCATCTCTTCAAGAAAGTGCTGATACCAACTAGGGCCTATGCCAATTTGTGTTTTAGACCGCACTGCTGAAAGACAAAGTCTTAGCAGATTTGTCTAAGAACTGTATAATCCTGCTGCTTTTAATACCTTAAAAAAAGCATTTACTAGAAGAGATGAAATGTAACATTTATAGCTCATACTGTTTCCAAGATCTGTGCACACTACATAGCTCTATAATTTCAACAGAATTTAAAAATAAGACAAAGAGCAGACAATGCAGTAATGTGTTTGTTAGATGGATTTGTTTAGAATAGTTACACAATTAATGTATACAGTTGTAAAATTTTTAGTGCATTTGTTCTTGCACATTATTTATGCTACTTATAAAAACCTGAAGATTGCAAATTGGGCATGCTTACCATAACATTTTCAAACTGGGAAAGCTGCAGAACATTTTTTCTACTAGTGTTCACTGCCATGATACAAAACAAATATGTGCAAACTGCAGGGTCCCTAAAAATAGCATTTAATGACTTTATGTACAGAAAGATGTAACTATCTGTTTAAATATGCAAAGAATAAGCTTCCCAAAGTTTATAACATAGAACAATATCCACCACATGCTCCTCCTCCTCCATATCCTTCTTCCTTGTTTGATAACTTTACACCTCTGTTTTGGCTTTCACTCTCCCACAGTCCAGGAGTCTGAATGATTTTTTCAACGAGTTCTTCAAAGGCACACTGCACGCCATCACATGTTTTTGCACTTGCCTCTGGAGAAGGGACACAAAAAGTCAAGTGTTAGCATAACTTCTGGTAACTTGTTTAATATTTCTCTTTCAATTAAGTTTCAACCTACAACAGACTTACAACTTTTACAAAATATTCTTTAAAAACATAGCGGTGCCAAAATTATCAACTATGCAGATTTGTCACCACACAGGTAGCACCTCAAACTATTTTTAATAGAAGAGCTTTCAAGCTGAACTTCACCAGAATATATGGAGACAGCTATAGCTTAGCTTTACTTTTCTGTGGAAAGCACTCCAGTAAGAAAGATTAGGATTCTTGTCTGAAAAAACCTGGTTGCTGTTCTGTATTTCAGTTCTGTACATTAGTCATAACTGCAGTACCACCAGACCATAAGAACCAAGGATCCATGGGCCATGATAAAACTCATCTGACAACATGCAATAAGGGATCCCACTCCTTTTGCAGTTAGCAAAATTCCACTCAGAATCCTTACTTTGACCAAGACTAAGAAATCTGCCCACCGGTTATGTTATGGGAACAACAGACACCATCAGAAATTCTTCAGTTCCACAAGGGCTTGCCCTGTTCATCTATGCAGCCATGCAGATACTTAACATATGTAGCATGCATATATCTATATCTATATGCACACTTATAGTCTAATTTTCATTTTTGTTTTCATCTTCCATGCATTTAATAGCTTGTGCCTCAACTTTGAACTTTTATTTCCACATCTGACACTTCAGCTAAAAAGAAACACAGCAGGACACTAAACAAAAATAAGTCTTTAGTCAGAGATAAAGAATGTAAGTCTAAGTACAGGAATGAATGAGTACACGTCAATGAACTGCTTTGCTACTGGAATCATCCCATAAAATCATCCCTTCTGATCCTTAGGTGAAACACATAATAAACACATGCATAAAGAGTGACTTCAATGCCCATTTTTAAATTTATGATTACATGGCTTTGCCTACAAGACCCATTTCATTTTGCAGCAAGATGAGACCAATATATTTGCTCCAGTCATAATTATGTCATTCAATCCCACCCACCATTTACAAGTTAATTATATACCTACCTATTTTTACATCACAGTTCTAATACAGATTTCTCTCAGGTACCAGCTATTTTGCTATACTGAAGGCTGGCCACTAGCACCAGTTTTCCCTCTTTCATTTTGCTTCTGTTATTAATTTAGCAAGTCAGCTGGGAAAAGAAATCAGACAAAACCCCAAACTCAAAACAGGTTTCATGAGGCTACAGAGAGCCTGTACTCTGCCCTTCATCCTTATGAATTTCTGTGTAATCATCCACAGTTAGAACAGATATCTGGACATAGGCACAATTTTAAAAAACAGGAATAGCCATTATCTTTGTGCCTACTGCAGGTGAGAAATATAAATAATTGGACTGTACATATAAAGACTATCAATCCTACAGAAGTGGTACTTTTCCTTATGTAACAAAAATCAAGAAAGATCTCTGCAAATATCTATAACATACCTATGAACAACATGGAATGTTTTCTTGCAAATTTGAGGCCTTCATTTCTGTCAACTTCACGGTTTTCCTATAATAAAACAAACCATTAATATTCCTTTTTAACAAAATACACCAGCAGATTACTTACTGCAGTTGAATTTGGTTTACCTTATCAATCTTGTTTCCAACTAACATTTTCACTATGTCATTCCTCGTGCAGTATGTTTCCAATTCATTTAACCAGTTATCCAGCTTGACAAAAGTATCTCCTCTCGTGACATCATAAACTGAAAGATATTAGTGATATTATTTCCACAATGTTTTTCCAAGAATTACAGCTTACATTACAAAAGGAGCAAAAATGATGGCTTTTTGAATCAGAAAACCGAAGGAGTCCTAAGGATTCAAATTTACCTTCTATACGAACAACTGGAAAAAAAAGTAGGACATCCACCAGCTCAAATCACTGATGCAGAATAACTCCAAGCTTCAGCCACCTACGGTTCTCAGACTAATATACCTTGATATATAGCTTACAGGCTAGAGACTATCATTCTCCAAGGAATTCTACACTTGCAGACCCCTCATGTAAGGACTACACAACAGCTATGAAAAGAGGATGGCGGCATGACCTTCAGTACTGAAGCTATGAAGGTGTTTTTTCCTTTGTTTTCACATCCCATGTGCAGACAGGCATAAATAGCTTCTTTCAATCAAATCCGTAACTTGGCTTGCACGAACAACCTTATTTTTTGGAAGACATGTAACAAAGAAATAGTCAGGAGATACTGAATAAAATGAGAGAGCAAATCTCAACAGCAGAACCTTCTATCTCCCAAACAGTGCTTGTTTACAGCTTTCGACAGTAAGTGGCAGGTTCAGTGCAACTAAGTGACTTGACACAACATGCTTTGACAGTACCTTCCTATACCAGCAAGATAATGCAACTCACAACTTGGGAAACCTACCAGGAGGTCACATGACAGATGTTATTCCACGTTACACAATTTAACTAGACACAATATCTTAGCAAGATTCTCTAAAGCCAGAAGCAACTTCAAGAAAGTTAAATGTACATCCCTGCCCTTACTTTGGTCAGCTCCTCACTCCTAGCAATGGAGAAGCAGAACTTCAGAGCTCAGTGCCTAGCAAACAGGCTTCCATACACCAAAAAAAAGCACAAATGAGACTTCACTGTGAAGCTGAAATTATGGGTTTTGCCTGGGTTTCTCACACACAGATTGGTGCTTTCTACATGCCCACCTAAGTCTTTTCTAAGTGATTCTGACTGCATAACATTCCATCAGTTTGGAGACAAATAACAAAAAACCCCAGCCAGTTTCCATGTTGTTTGTATTAATTTCATTAGGAAAAAACACCAGAGAGAAGAAAAAGAAACAGCTGTATCATACTGATACAGAAAGACTACACTGAGGAGAATTTTTTTTTTACTCTTTACTTAGTAAGCACAGGCAAAAATAAAAAGCAATAAATAAAAGACAAATTCATGACAGCACAAGGACAACAGCTCCAAGCTATCCTTTCAGACAGCAGTAGCTTTTATCATGCAAAAATCAGAGATTCTCAAGCCAGTCAGACTGACTACATGAGAAAGAGGTTGAGACATCAAGATGAGTTGTTCAACACAGATACAAAGATTTTTAATACCAATTAGATATTACATAAAGGCTATATAAGTTTGTGTAACTCCAACACACAAGAAAACCACAAACATTTGAACTAGCATGCAAATGAACTAGCATACTTACCTAGGATAACACCTTGTGCACCTCTGTAGTAACTGGGGGTTAATGTTCTGAACCGCTCCTGACCTGCAGTATCCTAAAAAGCCATTCAAAAAGTCCCATTATTCAGAATTTGAGCAGTATGTAGTTTAGGTTTCAGGTATTCTACTTCTAATGAACATATAAAGTAAGATTTAAACTACATTCCACTAGCAGATGAGCTGAGTTTATATTTCTCAGCATCCCCTGCTGTTTTACTCCACATTAACTTTGAGATTTTATGTAGTCTGTCCTGGGAAACACCTTTGAACTATTAGATCTAGTATGCATCTGGATTATGTAACAGTAAGGTAGCCATTTCTGCAAAGGCATTTGATCTGCAGCTAGTACTGCAGCAACCAGTAAGAAAGTAGCATAGCTGCAGTACTAAGACTTTCTAACAAGCGTAACAACCCATGACAACAAAACCAGTTCCTTCACTTCAATCACTTGGTCCAATTAAATTTGATTGAGTAGCTGGGTAAATGCACTAACATGCTATAACACAGCAGAAGCAGGAACAAGTCAGAGGTTTTTCTGGTTTTAAGCAAACTTGAGTTTACATCCTAAAATTTAAAGAGTCAATAGTTCTGAAAAAAAAAAAATAAACACACCAAAATTAGAATGCTGTTTTATCAGAGTTGAAGTCATAATGCACACTCATCGAAGACTTTATGCATAGAATATTTAAACAACTTTAGGCAATTTACCCAGCTTAGAAGTGACGCATGAAACACTGTTGATTCTCTGACAAAGAACCTGAATAAGTGAACTGGACTTCAACACTCAACAAGCCAGTCAGTCAACATCACACATCTAAAACTGGTTTTGTGTCATGATGCACCTTCACAAGATTTTCTTTTCCAGTTTACCTCAGGATTATTTCTTTGTATTTACCAATATGGAAGAAAATAAACTCTAACTTATCATTCCTCGTTCTGCTATCTGGTTTTCCTCCTGTATGCCTTTTTTATTTTCTGTCAAGCTATTGCATTTATTTTCCTTGTCAAACCCATTTATTTCACTGATGATTACTACTGTAACCAAGACTTAAGTCCTGTTTGGCAGTGAGGTATGAAGCACCACCCAGCTACAGAAGCATTGCAATACACATTTCATGTTCTACTACTACTTCCCAAAGAAACAAAGGTCTGGTATCTTGCTTATATGAGAAACAAGGTTTTAATCTTGCTTGGTACAAGAAGACACAACTGGGTCTGACTGCTTAAAAGTGGGCTTCAAGTCTCATAAGTGTGGAGGCTGGTTTACACAAAGGAGAATATTTTTAAGAAGCTTGGAAGTACTTTTTCTTCACTTGCCATTATAGAAGTTCTACTTTAGTTAACTAGAGCAGAAGTTGAACACTCTAAAGCTATGATTACAAACACTGCCCCTCTCTCTTTGAAATGCACCTGCTACAAATAATTCTGACATTGAGCCTACAAAAGCCTTCGCATGAGGGCTATGAAGTTTAGACTAAAAATGGTTTAAAGAGGTAACACATGAGCATGCAACTGTAATTCTTAACCTATTAATACACAACCTCAATGTTATAGGCAAAATTTAGTAAAGAAGTGCACCCTTCCACTGATTTAACACTGTTAAAGTCCTCCTTTTCTCTACTTCTATCCCAACCAGACCTGGAATTAGTACTGCAGAAGCCCACAGGCAGAAGAACTACCCCATCAGCCAGTTGTCCCACAGTTCACTGCACCTTCTGAATGCTGCAGTATTAACTTCCCACTTCTCCAAATCACCTTCATATTAATAAAGAAGGATTCTATACAAACTATACATTATACAAACCCTAGCTATTCCTAAGGCAAAGCAACACACGAAGAACTTAGGAGAGACTTACCCATATTGCCAGTTTAGCTTTGTTTCCATCAACTGAAATAGTTTTCACCTTGAAGTCCACACCTAGAGGAGGAAAAATATTTTAGTTCTTCAAACATACCACAGCTATCTTTGAAAAAGAAATGGAAAAAATAAAGTCAAACTCAAAAAAAAATTCTGTGTTTTGACATGAGCAGAAAGAATAAGTTCCATTAGCTATTTAGGAACCTTGCTCAAAATGCAAGGTTTTCTTGCTGACAGGCTTTTGCAAAAGCCTCAGGGCCTTTTAAGCCATTGACTCAAACTATTTTATGGAAGTAAGGCAAATACTACATCTCTTGTATTAAAGCACATATTCCAGGACAAATTTTCAAGCTTATAATTCAAATGGATTTACTTTCTATTCATTACTCACAAACATGTTCTCCAAACAAACAGCAAGGTAATGGTTCTGCTGCTCAGTCATCTACTCCAACATGTAACAATTCTTTCCCCTTCGTGTTCCCCCACCCCCAGGAACCAGCAGCCTATGTTCAAGGACAAGCTGCACAAAACTCGGGCCAAGGAGAACAACATGTTAGTGACTGCAAATTTAAAGGATATAGTGACACACATCTGTTTGAGAGGCTCAGCACAGTTATGATCCATTATGCTTTAATTTAACCCTTAGGTTACTAATAGCAAGTAACTAACTAGAAATACGTTTCAAGTATTTTGGAGCGACTTTCACTTCTTACCAGGCAGCAGCTCTGAAATGAAACAGCAGTGTGAAAGTTGATACTTTTATAAGAACAACTTTCAAGTGCAACAGCAACCTTTTTGCACTTGGAATTACAATGTGGATCATCAGACTCCCTACCAGAAAAAGAATTTAACTATTCTTATACAAAATGAGTACAGTCTCAGGATAAGTGTGCTGCACTTTCATTCCCAAATTCAAGCAGATTACAAATACAAACAGCTGCCAAAATACATTCAATTTAAAGTCACAAAGGATATACAGCATGATTAAGAAACTGCGTATTATGAGCAGATTTAAACTTCAGTTGCACAGAAGTTTAAAGTAGCTTTGTTTCAAAAAAGATAAACAAAATTTTTATTCCACTCTTTCACAGCTTCAGCTCACTGAAGTGTTCCCTGAAGTGTCAGGTGTTTTTCAGACAACATTCTGCACTGGAAGAAGTCCATATTCTATTTCAACTTTTGTAGTAACTGAACAGAACTTAGCTTTTTTTTCCAGGTACTAGGACTCCTAGTCCCTAACTTAGCAGTAATACAATGCTCAATATCATCCACAAGAATGCTACATTATTCTACAGTTATGTTCACAGAAAAGAACAGTCGCTATTAACTTTACTTTAAACACCAGTTCTTAGAACTTTACCTAGTTCACAGAAGACTGCTATGCTAGCAATTTGACTCAATTTGATCCCAGAGAACATCCTGTTCTGTCCACTTTTCAGCACTCAGCAGTAACTTTTAGACTAACAATCTCTTTCTTCCACTGTAATTGCATGTTTCTTCCCCTAACCTCCAAAAATCACCATCTGCAGTTCAGTCAGCATGTCCAACAGTTCATAGTGCATTCTTTTATCCATTAATCTGGCACCAAAACCTGTAACTGCAGATACCGCAAGTCTATTGGATACTTAACATGATAAATTAAAATGCGTCATAATAAGTTCAAGAAAGAAAGCTTTCTTCTTAAGATAAACATATTATATGTATTCTGAAGCCACAGTATCCTTTGCCCATTCAGTATCTCGTGCCTGCACAGTTCAGCAATTGTCATTAAATGGAAAGGGATATATACACCTTTATGTTAGCCTTGCTGCTGATTTAAAATTCACTTTAAATTTTGCAGGAGCAATGCAAGTAAAATAAGAAACTAAAATAGTGACTAAACCCAATGCGTTAAACTGACTGTTGAAAAGCAAAAGTATGAAAATTAACTCCTAGCACACCAAAATACACCCTTTAAAGTGATTGAGGTATGTCAAACAGAATTCTAACAAACAAAGGAGCTCAACACATAAAAAAGCCAGTTAACAAAAAGAAAACTTTTAAATACTTTTTGGATGCCAATCTGCCACAAGGAAAGACAAGTAGAAAAAAATTGAAGGCTCAAGAAAATCTTGTTGAATTGAACAAACAAGGTACTTGTATTTCCTAAAACCAACAGTGAAATACAGACATGTTTGTGATAGGTATCAGTTCCGACCTTGCAAGAGTGATGTGTCTACCCCTGACAGCAGAAAGCTGACAGTGTTTTCCACCATGCCTCGGAAGGCGGCCAGAAACAAGACAGCACTACTAGACTGTACTCCTGTGTGTTAACACCTCCTGCCTCAGCACTACACACTAACGTACTACGGATTTACAGTCTGCAAGAAGCAGCTCTGTCACTGACACTGCTCTCACATTCAGGCTAGTAATGCCACACTGTATTTACAGGAAGTGCACAATCAGCTACAGTGTAGTATTTGTGTTGTAGTTAAGTGACAAGTTGGACACCTTAGGAGTTCAAGGACTCCAAAAGTAAGGAAAGCTAAAAAGTTAAGAGACATCAGATCTGTGCAATAGCTCACTTCATTTGTGAAATAGGGATTGCACTGAACACTTACCTAGAATCTCTCATACAAAGAGCAAGCAAGCAAGAAAGAGCAAGCAAGTGAAGACAAGCATGAGCAGTAAGGACAACACAAAATACTGGGGTACATGCAGTCTGGTAAGATCCACGTGATGATGCCCAACAAACAAGCCAGCCTCAAGAGAATACAAGGACAGGTAATCTGCTAGGTTAAATACAACATGTTTAATCCAACTGAAGCTACTAAAGCTGAACTATCTGCCAAAAACAGCTTATTCTTCAGAGAGTATCGCAGGATTTTTACTAAGTTCTGAACAAAAACCCACAAAAAACAATCATTTAGGGTTTCTTTTAAATTGCACCCAATAGGTCTGTGCAATCTATGGAGGTGAGGTATGTCTCAACAGGTCATCACACTGCAGTTGTGCTGCAGTCAAGGCTTTCCTCAGTATTGTAGGTTTGTGTGCAGTTCTTGCTATATGTTAAAGAAAATCAAACCAACCAAAGTTCTCTTCACTTTCTAATCCAAATAAAAAATATATAGTCACTTTAGCCAGTTCAGCGGTCAGTATGTAGATGACATTGAAAGAAGACATCATAGTCCATTCATTTCGAAAAAGCACCATACTCTTCAGTTTCAACAGGAAAGCCTTTAAAACCTCTTCTGTACTTCTGTCCCCCAACTCAAAACAAGAGTGTTTAATTAGCACAAAAAGAACTTGAAGCCAAGACTCACAAAGTGTTTTGACATTTCACCATCTTGTAAGTACTTGAAATTGGCATCTAGGGTCTGTCTTCATGCAGCAGAACAGTTACCTCTAGGAACTAACTCCAGCTGCTTTATCTACATGAACAACAAATCATGCCCCGAATTTAAAGCAGACATGTTGCTTCTTAGAAATGCATTCATCAGAAAAGCGGCAACGCCACTGGATAGTAGTTTAAAAAGAAAAACAAGAAAACAAGTAAGAAACCAGATTCTGTCCTCTTCCAGTTAAGTGGATATAAAAATGAATCTGCTATCCCCTATGAGTGCCCCACACACCATGCAGTAGGACTTGCACAGCTGGGGTCACAGTAGCTCTGATGCACAGCACTATCTCAAATATCAGCTAGATGGGCCTAACAGTGATCTACGCCAGCATTTGTTCAGTCTCTAGAAACTGACTTTTCCTGCCAAATGATCACATTCATTCCAGATTAGCATATTTGTGTCAGAACTCAAACGCTATCTGAAGTAATGCTTACATTGAGTACTCTTCCTCCTTTTCTGTCAGAAATAGAGCAGAGTAGGACCTGCCAGGTAGGATCTGCCAGCAGTAAACCTTGAATTGCTGCTATTTAACAACCAGTGATTAGCTACCACACATACTGTTGTACATTTTGACAAACCCAAAAAAGAATTACTTCAGGAAATAACTCCTTAGTTTCTAAAACAGTGCACTGACACCAGTTTTTGACATAGGTACAAACAGCAGACTGAAAAAAAGAGAAAACCCACCATTAAAAACAAACAAAAAACCCCCAAACAATAAAGATGCCCACACAGAGACTGAACTACTCTTTTGGTATCCAAAACACCATGAAAGCTGAAGTAGCTATTCTGCACTAACTTCCTGGCTCACATGGTTGCCATACCAAGAAAGTAACAGGACCTGAAGTATATACAGTGCCAGAACTATTAAATTAGAATCCAAGACTGCCATCTTCACCACCTGATCTATTTCATTCCTGTTCCCTTCCAAGCTATCCTCCCTCATAAACTGAGGTGGGGCTACTTGCACAACTTCATTTTTTATAAGCAATGGAATGAAAAAAAATAGGCCATGTTCCTACCCTTGGCTTCTCATTGCTTTATATGAAACAGTACTCTGCAATCTTATTAACATTAATGAAAAAGAGATCAACTAATTTAATTCTTAATAAATTACACAGAGCTGGTTTTGCTTACCAACAGTTGAACTCAAAGAAAAAATTTTATATAAGCTCTTAGACAGAATTCTTCCTACAGAGAAAGTAAAAAATGCAACTGAAATGATGGTGTGAAAAAGTATCTCTATTTTCCATAATTTCAGTTATTACTCTGGCACAGAGTTGCATCACATTTTTAAAAGTTCCATTTTGCTTCCTTTGAGAACCAATCTACTTAGTGTACACTGCATTCTGGGTCACTCTCCTCCAGGACAACTGACCCATGGTGGTAGGTATAATACCAGCACAGCAATGACACATCACTGCCTTTTTCCCCAGCAGCTCTAGATTCTTGGCTCTCTTCCACTTTCCTCAGGAGTCTAGCTTCCAAGGAACTGATTGCTAAGTAGAATTAAAAAACCCACACTGTAATTTCCTCCCTACAGAGGAAAAGCAGAAGCCGCACAGAGCCCAGTGCACTGGAGTATTGTCAGAAGTTGGAAGAGCTAACGCTACCTGCTACAGTGTCTTAAGATAGCTACCAAGTATCATATTACATAGACACAAGGTCTGGACAGCAATATTACTAGTCAAAAACCTGACAGCTATTTTGCACAGATAAATCAGTAGGAGAGTAGTAGCTCTTACAGAAAGGCAAACATGTCTGAAACTTCACTACATGTTAGACAAGTCTGAACAAACCACAATTTTACACTGAAAATGTTATCAATTTTTCTAAGGTAGTATCAGCACATACTTACCAATTGTTGCTGCAAGTTCTGGGTCAAACGTATCATCTGTGAATCGCAGCAGAAGGCTGATAGGGAATAAAGGAAAAATAAGAGATACTATTACTGCAGCATATCCATACCTTGCTGGAAGTCTATAAATTACAAGTCTGAAAGGAACAGTAAGATCACATAGCTAAATAAACTCACATCTGATTTTTTTTTTTTTTGTAGGAGAGAAATTATGGAAAAAAGAAAAGAACATGGAAAGAATAGAGCAGACGAGCTCTGCTACCTGAGCCCATGTCTCTTCTCTGCAGGTATTACCAAGAACGTCTCTTTGAAAATGAAGTATCACAGAAGCTGTCTAATCAGTTGCCTGAACAGTCACATGATCTGCTTTGCAAAGCATTTTACTTCAACCTTATTCTGTTTTTCTTCTTCCAGAATTCAGTACAAAAGTTGTATTTTTTGTTTTGTTTCAATATTGCTTCACGCAGTATTTCTGTAAGCTTGAGAAATAAATTCCAAGCCAGCTTTTCATCCCAGAAATAACTCCTTGAACTGGGCACACAGGGGAACAGCAAGGACAACATCCATGAGAAATAAAGACACAGAAGCTGAAGAGTAGAATTAGCTCCTCACGGTTTCATGATTTTTGTATCTCTTCGTATATAATGACACACACACACACAACATTTCCCCCTATCCTGATGAATGTGTTTTCTACCAACAGAAAAAGGTACAACTAAGATTTAACAGCACATCACACCATGGCAGTACAGGGTCCCTTAAAGAAGTGTCCATAATGCCACCGGTGTTCAATGCAAATATTTTTGTGAGAGACAAAGATTCTGAGCGTACAGTTTCTGAAATCAACACTTCTATTCATCTGTGGCAAGTGCATGTGGCAAGCAGCTGTGTGCTATGACCACAGCTTCTACTCATTTCCAGGCTGGAGAAACAAAACAAAGCCGTATTTACTTCTTGGTCTTCCCCGCTGCCCCATTCTTTTCTCCTCTTTTTACATGTGAAGTCAAGTGCTTTTTAGCATTTGGACATAGTCCTGCACTGACAAAAACAGTGACCACTGAAATTCCTTTATTTCATTGAGGATGAGCGACAACTCCAAAGTTAATCACAGACCAACGTTTTTCCTCTCCTTACTCCAGAACCCCAAAACCAAATGGTAGCTTTACTTATCAAAGAATAATTAAAAGAATAATAATTTTTTAAAAATCACAGCACATAGGTTTTTACCAGTACAACCAGATGGTTGTCCAAGGATGCTATTTAAGAGCAGCTATTTTTAGTTACAACCAAAACTAGTTTCATTCAGAACAGAGAAATTATGGAACCCTTATACTGCTACTAGCAATAAAATATCATTTTACTAGTCTTGCATGCCAAGCCCAGCCAACTTCTATCTTTTTTTCATATGTAACAACCATCTTCTACAAAGCACAGCATCCTCACAGGGACCACGTTTAGGACAGCACTTGTTCAGAAATCAGGACTCCAACCACTTACCACAACATTCTAATGCCAGTTTAACATCTGACCTTTCCTAGTCAACCAATAGGTAAGAGAACAAATTCAGGAATAGTTCAATATTAAGTTCCTGAACAACTGCACTGTTACTGTTTAATAGCATTTTTATTTCATCCACATAATGCCTCTTTTAACAAGCTTTCTGATGTAAAGAAACATGTATATAAATAGGTATGCAAAACCACTCTGTTTCATCTGCCCCAGGAAAAATTCTTCCATATGGCCACTCATATAAAAGAGATGACCTCAAAGAAGAGAAACCTGCTCAGATCATGTCTGTCACCAGGGGCCTACCGTACTAATTATTAATTCAGTAGCTAACTCAAACGAGTAACTGACAGATTTTTAACAAATACAGGTGCTTTTTTTTCCTAATTAGCAACTTGTATGTAATTTAGGGTCATGGCAGAGGACACAGATTACTGCCATAAAAATATCAAATATAAAATCACCCGTGTAGTACATTCCCAGGTGCCCTCCTGCATTTATATCCCACTCCCTTTAGTAAGAACTATGTTACTATTGCCAAAAAGC